>VDFB02281492.1:1006708924-1006791497 GCA_007258455.2 Sequoia sempervirens | reverse complement strand
CTTTTCATTTATACATTTTAAAACCTCATTAATAGTCCCGTAATACCCTTTATTATGCATCGCAAGGCTTATTTTATTTATTTCCCAATACCATAACCTATATTGAATAAATGTTGCTAATTAAATTTATGCCCTAATATTTGTGTCCTGAAGCTTTAGGCCAGGACCCATTCACCCATGGGAAAATGGATCCTCAATAAGTGCCTTAAAACTCACCTTTGATCATTTTTTGTGGAGTTTCAAGGTTTCAAATTTCAAGTGTTGGCTTTTAGGATTTGATAATTGGAAAATTAGAGAGGAAGTCTATAAAACTAATCTTACATTAATTTTACACTAGACAACAAAGAGAAATTCACATTACATCAAGTATTCATATTCAAGAGAAAGGAGAAGTTAATAAATCATTAAAAATTTAAGTCTTGGAGTAGCATTTGAGTTGTTTTTGTAGTTCTTCTAGCTCACTTTGATATCAAGATCAAGCTTTGTCAAAGGATTGATGATAGATGTCTATGGAGGATCATGATGGATTCTAGGTATTGGGAGGTGCACTAATACATTCAACCAAACCCAATGACGTGTTTTCTAAGTGGTTCCATCTTCTATTATCATTCTACTTTCTGCCTAAAGGAAGGTATAATCAGTTTCATGACTTCTTAGGGTGATTTGAGATCTCCCGAAGTAGGTCTTCATCATTGTTCATGTTCATTCTAGGGATCTTGTTCTAATACACTTGAATAGTGTTCCTTTGCATCTCAAGATTCCTTAACCTTAGAAACACTTAAGGTTAGGGATTTCACAAATGTTTCATGTTTCAAATCTATGCTTTTCATCAAGGTTTAATTACCAAACTTGGCGTTTGACTGAGGCAAATCCCTATCCACCAACAAGCAAAAATTTTGTTTTCCAAATTTTTCACAGACCTAGATTTGGGAGCGAAGGTGTAATGTTATAGGGAATAATTACAGGTCTCAGAATCAAATTGGGTGCTGTCATAATAGTGGTTTACAATTCCTAAGAGGAATGAATTTTAGCTGAAATCACATATTTTTAGAAAATATAATGATTTAAGCCTTAAAAAATTCCATTTTAAGGACTCCAATTGAAGAGGGTTTGATCAAATCACCTTAGATCAAACCTCTTCGATAGAACCTTGCTAGTTTTAAACCATACCTATAAATGCATCTCCTTTACACCTATCAAAATGCTAATAAAAAATCAATTTTGATTTAGCTTTTGGGGGATCAAATGAATTCATTTAAAATTTATTTCAAATGATTATGGTAATCCTCAGAACAAGCTATCTAATGAATATAATTTTAATATGTTTTGGTTTTGTTATGTATTTGTTTTTTAAGTTTTATTAAACATAGGTTTTTCATTGAAAATTAATTTCTTTGTTCTTCACATGTGGAAAAATAGAAGATTATCAAAAAAAAAATTGAAAATATGAGTGCACTAGATATTGAAGTCCTTGATCCAACAAAAAAAAAAAAAATTGACATATACAAAAAAAGTTACGCGTTATATGGTCGCTGTGTCTGAATTGTAATTCGTTTGACTTTGAAGCTTGATTAAGGAAAAAATATTCAATAAAAAACTATCTAACCAAGTGGAAGCACTAGATATCAGAGTTACAAATCTAAATTTGAAATAATTAGAATTTTATCCTTCATGGAAAAAAAGTTATGCGTTATACGGTGTGCGTCACTTTTTAAAAATGTTGTTTTCTAAAAAAAATCAATTTTCATGGGAGCTGGAAAAAGAAGTGCAATTTGATTCCAAAAATTTTGAAAAAAATATTTTTAGAATCTACAAACAAAATTTGATGAGACTCTAGTTTGCACCATCTTCAAATTCCTCACAATTTAGTCGCTATAGGTGCCCGAATGTGAAGATTTAGTTAAAAATAACAATTTCAGTGTCCAATTTGGCCAAAAATTGTAAACCACTATTATGGGATCACCCAATCTTAAATTCCTAGTTTTCTAGAGAAGTCTTCCAGGACCTATTTTCCCTTGGGCTAATGAGTCTCTATTAGAGTTGCAAAAAAAACATTTTGTGATAGATGCACAACATTTATTCCTCTCATATTTTCAAGAAAATTTGCTGGTTCCCTTAGTTTTATACATAATATACTAGATCCAAGTGATAGATTGTAATTTTTAGTTGATTTGAAATTTTTATTCTTTCTCTCCAAAATGTTGTCTGACCTAGACCCCTGTCTTGACATAAAAAGGAAATATGAAGATTTATTCATAGAGTTGATTCTCCTAAGGGAAGTTTATCAATTCTTTTTTGGGATCTCATTTTATAATGAAAGTAGAGAAGTATGACCCCTTTTCTCTCTTTTGATCCACTTTTCCATTTTGGAAAACCCTAGGAACCCCCTATTTTTCTATGTTCCATTTTGGTTAACTTGACCTTGTACAACAACATTCTAAAAAATGGAGTCCTTTTGACCCTAGATCTGAGTTTTACAATAGTTTGTATTAGATTTGTATTAGCTATATTAAAATTAGGGTTATTTCATCTTGCATTAGTTAAAATTGCATTTAGAGTTAAATTTCCATGTTTGTATCACTTAAAAATATAAAAAATCTAAAAAATTACATTAGATCTGAATTTATTTTGCATAGTACTTACATTGAGATCACCATTCAATCATTTAAATTGAGATTTAGATTCATATTGCATATTAAATTTTTTCACATAGTTCATCATTTGACTTTAGTTAAACATTCATTTAGGGGCATAAATCTTGAAAAGTCTATTACCAAATATTTTTTTACAGATCAGAAATAGAAAACACATAGGATACTCTAAGAATCAGAAAATTTAAATTTAAGAAACCCTGATCTAAGACCCATTCAACCATGGGTGAATGAGTCCTTGTATATACCTTTTTGAAAAATTTATGAGTGCTTTTTGGTCTCTGATCTACATTTCTATTGTTGTTTTTAGATCCAAAAATTACATTCCTAAAACAATTTGTATTGATCATTTAGTTAGATTTTGAAACACTGTGGAAAAACATTTCTTGCATATTTTTGTCAAAGTTAGTGTTAGATTTTTGTAATTTTCTTTTATTTTTAACATCATTACATTATAAGATATATTAGTTTACATTTTCCAATCATTAGAAAAAATTAATAAAAAACAAAAAACCCAAAAGAAACAAACAAAACCCTTGGAGAAAGCATAGTTATTTGATCATGTCAAATCTCTTTTTCCAAGTTAACATATCCCTCAAGCCCTTTAGTAGTGATGACTTTGATATGTTAGACGAAGCCCTTGAGGATTTCATCTCACAAGCTTCATCCAATAAGGCTTGTCATGAAAAACTGAAACAAAGAGACGTTAATGCAGTCACACCTAAACTTATCTTTTACTCACCTTCACATCAACCTCAAGTTCAAAAAAAAACCGTGCTCATCTTAGAATCACGTTAAAAAAAAATATTGAAACCAAGAGATATCTTGAACTATACAAGGAAACTTACTAATGACAATGTTTCGCAGCAAGCGGGTTACATTACCATTGCTCATACATATAACACAAGGAACAATAGGAAAAAACAAACCACTCTCGTTTCATTACCATTGCCTCAACCTATCTTTCCTAGTGCTCCTTCATTGCCTTTACATAGTGGAAAGCAGTATGATCTTGTTGAACAACGTAAGAATACTCTTGCTAAGATATCCTTATGGGACCTTATTCGAGCCTCACTGAATTACCATAGTATGCTCCAAATAGCCTTACAACAAGTTGTGATTCCTCCTAATACAAATCCAAATGATGTGGAAACACTAGTTCAAGGAATGAATGTCGTTAATCTAGAATTTTTTTTTCACCAAAGTGAGTTACCGTCCTTGGAAGTTCAAAAATAATATGAAGCTTTCATGATCATATCCATTATTAATAGGAAAGGAATAAAGAGAACCATTTTTTACAATGGCTCAAACCTTAATATGTGTAGTGTGGATAAGATTGGAATTGATAAGAGTAAGACTAAA
Organism: Sequoia sempervirens; assembly: GCA_007258455.2. NCBI lineage: Eukaryota > Viridiplantae > Streptophyta > Pinopsida > Cupressales > Cupressaceae > Sequoia > Sequoia sempervirens. Next base: position 1,006,787,484 of record VDFB02281492.1, on the reverse strand, counting down.
CTTGACTCATTATCCATTCATGGATTTCATAACATAGAAAAATAAATGCTTGACATGATTGCATTACCTATTACCACTAGATAGGCCATGTTGCAAACTAATATCCATGTTATGCCTCATGATCTTTCATATAATATTCTTTTAGTTAGACCATGGATTCATGAAATGGGTATGTGCAAGATCATGATAGACAAAAAAGTGGTGATATGATGGGTATGTGTAGGGTATGTGGCTGACGACTTTTTTTAACTAAAAATTGATCAAACGAAAAGGGTTTTTAAAGGAGATTCTCAGCTTTCCACCAATATAAATTATGCTTTACTTTGAATTTAATAAATAATTATTATTCATTTTCTATTTGAATTACGACTAAAATCTTGATTGATAGGTTGATTCAAAAACATCTATAGCTTTGAAATGGTATCAATTTTTTGAATCAAAACATGTCACATTCTATGCTTCACATACTATAGGATTAAAAATAAAATTTGAATTTCATGAAGTTTTGAACAAGTTAAGGTGGTACATACAATTTTTTATATTTTTAAAAGTTGTAATAAAAGATTCATAATTAATTATTTACTTGGAAAAAATTATAAAAAAATATGCATCACATCAAGACATGAGTCCTCTACTTATATCTAAAATCTTATAAAAAAATATTATCATTTTATTGTGGTTAGGGTGGTCAAACAAACACTTCTTATTTTTTCCCTGAAATTTAAGTACTACTACATTGAAATTTCTAATTTTAACAAATAGATTTTTTTTTTAAATAAACCTAGTAGTTTAGAAACTAAGTTCAATTTTCTATAGATTCTATTCTTACATATTTTTGAAATAATATAGATAACTTATTCAAATTTTTACGTCAGGTTGCCTAACTCTGATTTTTTTGGATTTTCATCGCCACTTAAGGGCCTATTTTTTCCATGATGATCTTGCACGTACCCAAATGAATGTCATGCCTTTGACTCTTCATCATTTAATGAAATATGTTTATAATAATAAATTTTACACTGTTAAGGCTAGACTTGAACCTGAAATTTGTTTGCACAATGAGAAAGATAAACAAAGTCTTGTGAAAACATTGATACCAACTTTAAATGTTGACATCACACGAGAACAAGAAAAAGAAGAGTATATTGAAGAAGTCACAAATTCATTGGAAGATAATTAGTGTTATTAGGTTTCACATGAATATTCATGGGACAATATTGTAACAAAGATTTTGGGTCCCCAAAATCTCTAGCTCCTTCTTAGTTTTTTTCACCTAGAAGGAGAGGAAAATGGGGCAAAAATGACTTTGTTAAAATTAGAAGAGATTTAAAGAGGGTGTGCAGGTGTGTGTGAATGTGTTTTAATTCTTACAAAATGCAGATAAATGAATGCAAACTAACCTAATGCAAGATGTTGGAAAACATAGTGTTGATTACAAATATGAGCTAGAAACCTAAACGAATGAAAACATAAACTGATGAAATGAAACATAGTTCACTTGGAGGCATATTTATATTATTGGAAGGTTCTAGAATTCTATAGAAATCATTGTCAATGGCCACTAGGGCTGATTCACCACAGAGGGTGAATTAGTCCTGCTTCTGGTAAAAACTTCTGAAAACAAGTTTCTGACTACTAAGAGTTGAATTCTGAGAAAAACATTTTTTTCTCATGCCTACAGATGGGACTAATTTACCATGCATGGTGAATGAATCCTCCTATAGGAATTTATAAATTCCACGCTTGATTTTGTAGGTCCAAGTCTGCACTTGTATGCTCTACAGGTGCTTGCTTCGAAAACTGTCAGATTCAAGTTTGAAAATTCCCTTTTGTTGATATTTTGACTTGAATGATGAAGAGATGACTTGAATCACTTTGAAACTTGATCTTCAATGATTTCCAAGCTTCCAAGAGTCCTAAATATGCATACAAATAAGACAAAACAAAGATATGTTGAATGTTAGGGCATGGGGGTTTGTCGAAATCAAATCCTGTTTATGTAATTAAACCAAAATAATAAATGAAATGAATAAAACATGCAACAATGGAGTATATCAGCTTTCCAAGATGAATGATCTTCAAATTTTTCAGCAATCGAGGAAGATTCGACCCTTGAATATCCTTAGAAGCTTTCTTAATGACAAAACCCTCAGTTGCTTGACTTGGATGAGAAGATAGATGATGAATTAAAAAATGAGAGATGTGTGAATGCTATAATGAATGTAAAATGAGGATAAGAATACTTACTTATAGACAATTGTGCCTTAGTACCCAATAATACTGCATCATAGGCTGACATGTAGTGAAAATAAACTTGAAATTTCACTTTTTCTTGCTCAGAGGTCAAAATGGGGGCCAGATAGGAATCATTCGCCACACATGGCGAATGGGTCCCACATGGGCTATTTTGATAGCTAAGAAGCCAAGGAATTAGTAAATAAGGTATAAAATGCCACTTTGTTAGGTATTTGATCAATTAAAGCCTTGGGATGCACAATATGGATTAATATGGGACTATTAATGATGATGTAAATGTTAAATAGGGCTTGGGACACATAAATCAATGTGAAAGTGTGATTTAATACACTTTACAATAGTAAAATGAGGTCCACATAGCCTAAGAACCAATGTGAATGTGCAAGACATGTTGTAACACTAATTTATCATTAAGTTTAAGTTAACCTCCTAGATTTATGTAATAATGTATTTAAATATGTTTTATAATGTTTAATTAGGGAGAAATAGGTTTATTAATTCTAGAAAAGCATGAAAACATCTTACAAGACTTTACAAGACGTCAATAAACACATTTTATTCAATTTGCAAGGGTCCAAGACCTAGTGTGGATGCATAAAATGCCTAACAACACGTAAATCAAGGCCTCATTAAGTCCATTTTTCATGAATTAATCCCATGTCAAGCAAAGGGTCCATTTTTCGACGACACATTTATCCCCCACTTTAGTGAGAGGATGATCATGTTTCAAAATCACACTAAAGTAGATATTCAAGAGAGATCTCCATGCACAAATGAAGATGACAAAGAATGACAAAGATCAAAGAGGTCTTGCAAGCCCTCGAGATATAAGATCCTAAGTCAAACCATGAAGATACTAAATCATGCAAAGGAAACATGGAAAGGAAGATGAGGTGAAAAATATGTACTCACTCTAGGGTGACAAAACTAGTTGTTCGTAGGGTGAGAAGGCCCAAAATGTAAGATACATATGTTAGTTGGTATACACTCACAAACACAAAAGTGGCTATGGGGAAAATTCATGCTGCTAGCTGGGCTTCCCGCTCAACCATATAAAATTTATACCTACTAATAACTTTAACAAGCCACAAAAAAGGAAAATGATATTGTTTTGAGCTCTATGAAGTAAGCAACACTTCGTATGCTTGACACTCATAGACAATGTTAATGCAACATATTGTAAGGAATGTTCTAAGGGATTTTGTTTTTTTTTGTGCAATGTTTCATCTTAGGTAACATCATGCTCAATGTCTACAAGAGAGGATAAGTGAAAATGATCTCCTCTTGTTTCCAAGAGAGGAAAAATGTAGGGTCTCATCCTGGGAAGCATTGTACCTAATGCTTCCAAGAGAGGAAATTGCAAGAAAAAGAAAATCACACAATGAAATGTAAGTGGTGATTTATGCCACCACTTTAAAGTGGTCGCTACACACTATTTTGTGAGAAATTTCTTTAAAGTAGAAGAGAAAGAAAGAAGACATGAGAGCTTACTCGGAAAGCCCTATGCCAAGTCATATGTTTCCAATAAGCTACGTCATGAAAAAGAGAAGTATGTCACATGCGAGCCAACTTAAGGCACATCATCCACGTCCCAAGCTTGCTCTTGTAAGTTTATGAAAAGTTAACGAATAGCTAAAGAAGGAAATGACAAGTTACATATGAGGACAAGGCTATCAAATCCCATGCCCCCACTTACTGTAGGACATAGGTGAGCCGAAAGAATTAAGAAAATTTATGCTAGAGTTAAAATGAATAGCAAGTAGAGGAATTAGATGCCCCAACATAGGGAAGCATACCAAACTCCTAAAAATGTTGTATTTTATGACTCAAACCATGACATTAATTGGTGGAATGACCATGAACTCTATGATAGGCACGAAATGAAGTCTTGGAAGAGCATTTATTTTGTGTTCTTAGAGGGAGGAATATCAAGTGATCTCGGAGATAAGATCTAATGAATTCAAATCATGAGCATTTTATGAGATGATATTATTATTAAGCGAAGGTGTAGTTAAAGGATTATGTTCAATACCACTAGTTGTTAAGGATGATTTAGGAATTTTTTTTGTGAGATTGTTGATGTTGAGTGAAGGTTTTTTGATCTCTACCACACGACAATAGTCAAGAACATGAGTTGATTGTTGTGTGATAGGATTCATAGGGTTACAAATACCTTGTTCACTAGCACCACATCCTTTTCCAGTATATCCAAGTTGTTTCATAAGCAGGTAACCTTTTCCATAAATATTTTTGATTGCTTTTGAATTGGGTGGGCATTCATTGTTGTGTTCATCAAAGGTTGTTGTGTAGTTTGTTTCTTTGTCTAAAGTGGTTGAGGTGGATGTTTTCGAAAGGTCATCTGAATTTTGTGTTGTTTTTTCTTCTTGTTGAATGGGTTCCACTTGTGTATGTGATGTTGATGTGTGTAGGGAATTTGCGTTGTTTTTCTCAAGTTTTAAGACATTATCAGGTTTAGGGTCGACGTCAAGGGTGTAAAATTTGTTGTTATAGATGTACTTCATTTTTTGATGAATAGTGGAGGGCACACCGTTCATGGTGTGAATCCATTTTCTACCTTAGATAAGATTGCATGAAAGTTCATAAGGGATGACATGGATTATTGTATTCAATGTGACCACTCCAAATTTAAGAGGCATAATGATTGCCCTGAGCGATTTCTTTTTGACATTGTCAAATCCCTTAATGGATAGAAAGACAAGTTGAATGGATGATTGATCAATGCCAAGCCTATCCAAAAGGCTCACACTACACACATTGAGGGAAGAGCCAATATCTACAAGATTTCTCTCGATCCCTATTGTTTTTTTTATTGAGAGATGATCATGAAAGCATCATGTTGCGTTTGCACATCCAAAGAGGAGAGTTCACACTGGTGGAAAAAAATGTCAGCATTGTGGCCTTGAATCATAGCTGCAATATCAATTGGTAGCGCATTGGAAGGGACAAGAACTTATTGTAATGTTGTTTGGATCATGTTGTGATAGTGAGGGGAGGCTTGAATAAGATCCCACAATGAAATCTTAGCAGGAGTATTCTTAAGTTGCTTGACAAGATCATACTCCTTGTGAATTGATAAGAAAGGGTTATGTTGGATAGGATTAGGTAATGGTAATGGTGTTGGTGTGGGTTGTTGTGGTTGCAAATTATTGCAAGTGTTATATGTATGATCAATGGTATTATAACTTGGTTGTTGTGATACATTAGTTTGAGGAGGGTAAAGGGTAAGCTTGTCTTTGTTTTTTGGTTGTTGTTTATGTGAAGGTGGGTAGATAATTAGAGGGTTGTTAGGATGTCCCATGGGGTATGTCTGAGGTCCATTGATTGAAAGGGATATAAAGGACACTTGTGCATTCATAACCTCGGTGGTCATGGTTTGTTGTATCTCTAATATAGGACAATCCAAAATAACCTTTTTATTATTGTCATATTCTAGCATCATGATACTCTCCCTAGGAGGAGAGTTTTGAGGAGAAAAACAAGCCACATGTTCTTGAAAATTAATTATTGGTTCTTTCACAATAACTTCATCATGACTAGGGGAATGATCAATGATGGGATTAGGAGAAGGTGTTAGGTGATTATCCAATATCTTTAAGGCCTCATTCTCTTGTTCTATGTTATCTACTATACTAGGAGAGATTGCAATGTGCTCATCCAAGTTTGAGGTTTGTAAATTATCTTCATCACAAGTAGAAGAGGCATCAAGAGAAGGACCATTATGATTTTCAAAGAGATTATCCCAAATGGGAGGAGCATTAGGAAAGGGAGGAGCAAGATTCTCATGACTCTTAATAAGGATGTCTTCTAATACCAACCTATCCTCTTGACATCGATAAGGGATATTAGGAGATGGAAAATTTTGATTGTCATGGTTATGGGGATTAGGTGAGGTGGTATGCAAGAATTTTTATATGTTTTCATTATCTAGTTTGCTAACATTATCCAAAGGGGAATAAGGAAATGGACAATCAAGTACCAAAATGCTTGTAATTTCCTTAACCGAGATACCTTCATCACTACTAGAAGATGTATTGGGAGAAGAAAAAGTTTGATTGTTATGATTGTCTATATTACCATTCACACCAATCAGAATGTAAGATTAAGGATTGTATCAATGTTTTGATCATGTTTCTTAAAATCTGCATTGTTATAATCAAAATTGAACTCGTAAGAGGGAATGTTGCACTTATACAATCCACTATTAATTAAATCAAAGCCACGTCATTTGAAAGAAAAAATTCTATAATGTAAATTGAAAGAAAGTATAATGCTATGACTTAAAAGGAAATGCAAGTTTTAGTTTTTAAGCAAAGTAATTTTATGTATATACAATGCACAATGATCTAAAAATGAAATGTTATGAATGCAAAAGTGAAATTTAAACCATACATGAAATGAGTTAATTAAGGATAAATTTAACAAAATGCATGCTACAAAAATGCAACTGACTGATATATACAGGTTAAGGTATTAAATAGAAGCCTAAAAATAATTTTTTGAGTTCTGGAAAATGTTGATTAGGGGGTCAGAAGGGACCGATTCGCCCATGGTGGCGAATGAGTCCCAGTATGGACTTTTTTTCTCAATATTTTCAGAAATTTCTGACTTTTTTTAATGAATTATGAGTGGTATAATGCAAAGCTAAATGAAAAATGCAGAATTTTAAAACTTTTTAATGATGAAAGATGCAAAAAGCCAACCTATTATGCACTTTTAAACATGCAAAAAAAATGTAATCCTAGAATGGAAGATAACTAATGGAACATGCAATGCAAGAAAATATAGAATGATTAATAAACTAAAAATCAGAAAAGAGGGGATTCAAACAACAGGTTCACCAAAATGTAACAAAGATTTTGGGTCCCCAAAATCTCTAGCTCCTTCTTAGGGTTTTTCACCTAGAAGGAGAGGAAAATGGGGAAAAAATGATTTGTCAATGGTCGATGAGATGGAAAGAGGGTGTGCAAGTGTGTTTGAATGTATTTTAATGCTTACAAAATGTAGAGAAATGAATGTAAACTAACCTAATGCAAGATGTTGGAAAACACGGTGTTGATTGCAAATATGAGCTAGAAACCTAAACGAATGAAAACATAAACTGATGAAACAAAAAAAAGTGCACCTGGAGCCAAATTGTTGTTATTGGAAGTTTTTGGAATGTTCCAAAAATAACTATCAATGGCTACTAGGACTAATTCACCACAGAAGGTGAATCAGTCCAACTTCTAGTAAAAACTTATAGAAATAGGTTTTTGACTGCTAAGAGTTGAATTATGAGAAAATTAGTTTTTAGACCTATAGACGGGACTAATTCTCCATGCATGGAGAATCATTCCTCCTGTAGGAATCTATAAAGTCAAGGCTTTATTATGTAGGTCTAGATTTGCACTTTTGTCTTCTATATACATGTCTTCTTCAAAAACTATCGGATTGAGGTATGAAAATTCCTTTTTGTTGATATTTTGACTTGAATGATGAAGAGATGAATTGAATGACTTTGTAACTTGATCTTCAATGCTTTCGAAGCTTTCAAGAGTTCTAAATCTGCATACAAAGAAGACAAAAGAGAAATATGTTGAATGTTAGGGCATGGGGGTTTGCCTAAGTCAAACCCTGTTTAGGTAATTAAACCAAGATGATAAATAAAATGAATGAAACAAGCAACAATGGAGTATATTGAATTTCCATGGTGAATGATCTTGAAATTATGCAACAATGGAGGAAGATTCAACCCTTGAATATCCTTAGAAGCTTTCTCAATGACGAAACCCTAAGTTTCTTGACTTGGATGAGAAGATAGATGATGAATTAAAAAATGAGATATGTGTGAATGATATAATGAATGAAAAATGAGGATAAAAGTACTTATTTATAGACAATTTTGCCTTAGTACTTGATAATACCTCATCATAGGACGACATGTAGTGAAAATAAACTTTAAATTTCACTTTTTCTTGCTCAAAAGTAAAAATGGGGGCCAGATAGGACTCATTCGCCACACATGGAAAATGGGTCCCACTTGGATGGGACTAATTCACCATGCATGGCAAATTGGTCTCATAGGGGCCATTTTGAAAGCTAAGAAGCCAAGGATTTAGGAAATAAGGTCTAAAATGCCACTTTTTTGGGTATTTGATCAATTAAAGCCTCGGGATTCACAATATGGTTTAATATGGGACTATTAATGATGATGTAAATGTTAAATAGGGCTTGGAACACATAATTCAATGTGAAAGTGTAATTTAATACACTTTACAACACTAAAATGAGGTCCACAGCCTAGGAAGGCGCAAGAACCAATGTGAATGTGCAAGACACATTACAACACTAATTTATCATTAAGTTTAAGTTAAGAACCTTCTATATTGATGTAATAATGTATTTAAATATGTTTTATAATGTTCAATTAGGGATAAATAGGTTTATTAAGTCTATAAAAGCATGAAAACATCTTACAAGACTTTACAACACCTTTACAAGTCATCAATAAACACGTGTTATTCGATTTGCAAGGGTCCAAGACCTAGTGTGGACAGATAAAATGCCTCACAACACCTGAATCAAGGCCTCATTAAGTCCATTTATCATGAATTAATCCCATCTCAAGCAAAGGGTCCATTTTTCTATTACACAAATATAAGATGAAAACAAATAAACTTGAAAAGGGAAAATAATCAATGGTAACATCAACACAAAATTTAGAAAAACACTCACTTGCATCTAATGCATCTACTTTAGAGGAAGACACAAGTTATACAACAATTTTTTATGAAGTGAACTATGAATAACCATTGAACCTGAAAGGGATGGACAAAATTTATGGAAGAGGTTATGAGCTCTTGAAACAACTTGGTTATAGTGTAAAAGGATGTGGAAGAAAAGAACACAACATTTGTGTTCCTATAGAGCCTACCACGCAAGAAACAAAAATTGGTCTTGGGTATTGTCCTTTTAAGATAACAAAAGCAACAAAAAGACCTTCACTCAACATCAACACCATCATGTGTAGTTCCTTTAAGACAAATATTACTTTGAAGCATGCTGAATTAATTGATACAACATGTGAAGAATCATTAGAATGCTTTAAAGATGATGAAGCTTTGAAAGAAATGTTAGGAGTTTATGACAAGTCACTTACTCCCCCTAAGAAATAAGAAGTCACTTGTGCAATGGTTAGTGGTAAACAAGTGGATGAAGAAAATGAAATCAATGATGTTGACAATGATAAAGAAGAACACAATTCTAAAATTCCAAGATAAAATTCACTTCCTATGGGAGAAACAATCAACATATAGATTGACACATATAATGAAGAAAAATTGATTCAAATAGGAAATTTACTTAATTAGGTTGAACAAGAAGTTCATGCAACCTCGTTACATGAATTTTATGAGCTCTTTCCTTGGACTTAATCAGATATGCTAGGTATTGATGCTAATATAGTGACATAGAACATCATTCTTGCACAAGATGCTAAACCAGTAAGAAAAAATGTATAAAAGGTGAATTTTAGGATAGCTTTATTAGTTAAAGTTGATATTGAAAAATCCTTGAAGCTAGTTTTTTTTGACCTATTGATTATTCTCCATGGATCTCAAAATCTGTCATAGTTGCAAAACCTGATAATCACATTAGGATGTTTATGGATTTTTGTGACCTTAATAAATCACCTCTAAAAGATGACTTCCCCTTCCTAATAGTGACATTATCATAGATTTTACTATGGGACATGCTTTGTTGTTGTTCATGGATGGACTCTCAGGGCATAAAAAAATATTTTTCAACCTTCAAGATAAATACATGATGACATTTACTATGGCTTGGGGAACATTTTCTTTGGTGGTTAATCCTTTTGGATTAAAGAAAATAGGTATAACATATAAAAGAGCTATTACATTAATATTTCATGATTACATACATAATATTTTGGAAGATTATGTTGATGATATTTTAGTCAAATCTTTAACTCAACAAGATAATATGAATATCCTTCAGAAAATATTTGAAAGAATGAGAAAGTAGAACATGGGGTTGAATCTGAAAAGGTGTCTTTGGTGTGTATAGTTGAAATATCTTGGGTTTTGTAGTATCTCACAAAGGCATTGAGGTGGACACAAAGAAAATCTCGTTTATTACATTAGTCAAACTATGATTGACTACAAGACATGGCATACAATGATCTAGAAAAACAATGTTTGGTTCTTGTATTCACTACAAATAAATTGAGACATTACGTATTAAATGCAAAAAATCATCTTATGACAATGTTTGATCCTCTAAAACATATTTTTTCTAAAATTGATTTATTGGGACTTTTAGCTAAATGGGTTATGTTGCTAAGTGAGTTTGATCTTAAATTTGTCTCTCAAAAGGAAATCAAAGGAAAAGCCTTAATTGACCATGTATTTGATGCCCCTTCTCCCTTAGCATTCCCTAACATGGAATCATTCTCTAATGAAAATGTATTGACAATTGAAAAAGAAAGAGAAACATGGGAATTGTATTTTGATGGTTCTATGTGTTGAACTGGCTCCAAAGATGGGGTTATAATAATTCCTCCTTTAGGTAGGCCTATTCCCTTATCCTTCCATCTAAACTTCCTATGTAAGAATAACACTACAGATTATGAAGCTTTAATTACCGGTATACATGTAGTATTAGCTTTAGGTGTTCAACACATTCCCATATCCAGTGATTCTTAACTATTCATTAAAGAAATAAATGATTCATATTAAGCAAAACATGATAAACTCATTTAGTACAAAGACCTAACGATGATATTATTAGATAAATTTGAATCATACACTATTGAAAACATACCACAAGAGGATAATTCACATGCAAATGCAAAGTGTTGCTTCCCTTTTATCTCCCAAAGATCCCTTTGTTGATTTCACATTTATAATTCAAACAATTTTAAAACCATCGATAGATGACAAAGTTAAAGTAGTGTTAGTAACCAGTGTGAAAAAATCTAGTGAATAGTACACAATGATATTCAATTACTTAAAAGAAGGCACCTTTCCTTAGCCTACAACTAAGAACACTTGAGCTTATCTTCGAAAACTTGCATGTAAATACATAATTCTAGTGGATGTTCTATATAGATGATTATTTATGTTATAGTAATAAGTTATTATACTTAATTAATTACATCATATTGGTTAATTAATTAAGTCACTTATTACTTTAGTTACTTAAGCTAAACTTAGGCACATTAGTAATTATTTATTAATTATTAAGTGTGCACACTAGGGTTTTTCCTTTTATGGTTTCCTTTAGGGTTATGCATACAATGCTTTTATAAAGCAAATCATCTCATGTAATTATGAATTCCTAAATAATATTATTTCCACATATTCATGCAAAGCTCTTCTTTTATTTGCTTTTCTTTTCTGTGGAAGATTTTTTGGTTTGTGTGTCTTATCTTGGTTTCTAACATGGTATCAGAGCCTTGATTTGCAGCCGCTTCTCAGTTTTTTGAGAAAATCATTATAGAGTTTGTTTGGGATTCCTTGAGGGTTTCATGCCTTGAGTTCATCTATGCAGCATTTTGGATTAGATTGGGATTCACCACTAGATTCAGAGCACTGGAAAAAGTCAATATTGGTTTTTATTTTGCAGATTTTGGTCATCGTTTTCTAGATCCATGAGAGTTTCAAGCTCAAAGATTTTTTCCAAGCTCTAGAGGTAGCCAAATTTTTCGAGCATTTTGGGCACAAACGAAGGTCACCATTGCATTCACAGCAGACAAAAATCCTAATATCGCCTTTCATTTTGTTGATTTTGGAGAAAGTTGATTCTGAGGAAAAAAAAATTGCCAAGGAGGTCGTACAGCCTCCCCAGTATGGTTCCCAATGCACAAAAATCAAAATAAAAATTTGAAAAAGGACATTTTTTTGGGGTCTATGCAAGTGCTCCCAATGCAAAAAAAAACCTGCTGCCACCACTCCACCAGGCAGCCACCATTGTGCCACCCACAGGCCACAAGCCACTAGCAGTGCCCTCATCCACCACCTCCAGCCCCCGTGGGCCCCTTTGTGCATGCATGTAGTCACATGGGGGACCGTGCACTATGCACCCAGCCCCCGACCACTTCTAGTAGAACCACCGGTCATATTGACAACCAAGAGCTCGATGCTCAGCCCCAGTTTCCCAACTCAACAGCTCAATGGTCTTATAGAGAAGCAAGGGCTCCACCACAGCCCCAGCCCACTAGCCCTTGGTAGTGCGTAGGATGAGGGGCTGAATTTTTTTTTAGCCCCCTGGGGGCCCTGTAGGCCAGATTAGCCTTCTTAGAGAATTTTTCATGAAAATGAGCATAACTTTTGCATAAGACATCATTTTTTCACAAACAAGATACTATTGTAAAGCTGGTTCCGAGAACTATCCTGTGGTGGAGTTTATATTTCAATATTTTTCCATTTAGCTGAATTTATTTTTGTTTTAAGTCAGATGTTCATTTATGGCTTCCGAGCTCATAAATTTTTGCCATGATCTCTAATTTTTGCAATCTTTGCAGCATTGGAAAGGTATTGAGGTCATCTATGTTGTTGTCCATGCATTTTTTTTTTTATCTTTCCCAGGTTGATCGTTATTCTAGATTTGTCTCGATGGGTGTTTGAGAGATTACTTGGATGTTTTGGAAGTTAGAAGGGTGAAACTTGAATCTTTCCACTTCATTTCAATATCAAATCATTTTATTTTATGTTTATGCATGTTTTGCATTCTCTCCTTTTACAATCATTGGGTTATTATAATAAATCAACTAATATAAAGTTCCATCAGGGGGGTTTCTTGCATAATAATTTGATTAGAGTGTAGATGCACTTTGATCTTCATCCTATTTTTGATGTCAACTCGCATGGGTTGTATCTGGTTTCTTAGTTTATTTTTGCCACATATTTCTTATAGCTTCACACATATCAGATTCAAATTGGTTCACACTTCAGATTGAGAGCCTATGGTTAATGATCCATATTGGACCCATCTCAGTTTGAGGGCCACTAAATTTCTGGCTAATGTTCTAGAGTCTTCATGGTACTTGCTCCTATGGATCAATTTTAGTCACCGTTTGGCATCGACATCGAGATACTCTTCGCTTGTAGATTCTTTCATCATATCATTCCCTCTTATGGGGGCATCATTTTATCTACTGTTGCTTTATGGATTCTAGGGTTGTTCTAGTTTGTGATTTTTCTAGTTTTCTGTGGCATCGGGTCTGTTGTTGCATTATTATGATTTCACCTTCGTTTCTTGTAGGAAGAAGTATCTTTCCTTGCTTGTCGGATTTTAGTTCTAGTGTTACTCCATAGTGTTCTTCTAGTGCTTCTTGCAATAGGTAATCTCATTGTAGGGGGGTTTTGTCTGACTGGGTTTTCCTTCTCTACGTCATTGCATTTCTACATGGGTACTTGATCAGGCCTTGTTGTTGGGACCCATTCATGCTTTCATGCATCTTTTACTTAGTGTTTTAGCTACTTCCTAAGTTCATCTTAAGGGGGGGTGTTAGAGTAATAAGTTATTATACTTAATTAACTACATCATATTGGTTAATTAATTCACTTATTACTTTAGTTACTTGGGCTGAACTTAGGCATGCCAATAATTAATTATTAATTATTAAGTGTGCACACTAGGGTTTTTCCTTTTAGGGTTTCCTTTTGGGTTATGTGTACATTTCTTTTATAAAGAAAATCATCTCATGTAATTATGAATTCCTGAATAATATTCATTTACACATATTCATGCAAAGCTTTTCTTTTATTTTATTTTCTCTTCTATGGAAAGTTTTTTGGTTTGCATGTCTGATCTTGGTTTCTAATAGTTTCATAGTCTATTTCTTAGATGTCTTAAACAATCCAAAATCTATATAGCACTTGAAGAAGTTCATACAAGTGCTTGTGAATGAAATTTTAGAGAAAGATCATTAGCTAAAAAATTAATCTGTATAGGAAATTATTGGAGATGTGTGGAATAAGATTGTTTTTCTCACATTAAGAAATGTCATAAATGTCAAGAACACAAAAAATTGATTCATTCTCCTACTTCCGAGCTTCATGCCCAATTTCCTATTTGGCCATTCCCAGTTTAGGGTTTGGATCTTATTCGAAAAATATCACCACCCTCTTTTGTTGGACATACGTTTATAATTACCATGATAGATTACTTAAAAAAATAGGTAGAAGCTATCCCTCTTCACTCCATAAAAGTTGATCCAATGGGTATGTGCAGGATCATTATGGAAAAAATAGGCCTTTAAGTGGCAAAAAATTTAGAAAAACCAGAGTTAGGAAACTTGACGTAAAAATTTGAATAAGTTATCTATATTATTTAAAAAATATGTAAGAATAGAATATGTAGAAAATTGAATGTAATTTCTAAAATACTAGGTTTATTTACAAATAAATAAAATATATTTGGTGAAATTTTGAATTTTCAATGCAGTAGTACTTAAATTTCAGGGAAAAAATAAGTAGGTATTTGTCTGACCACCCTAACCACAATAAAATGATAATATTTTCTTACAAGATTTTAGATATAAGTAGGAGACTCATGTCTTGATGTGATGCAATTTTTTTTGTAATTTTTTTCCATCTAAATAATTAATTATGAATTATTATTACAACTTTAAAATATATTAAAAATCGTATGTCTAACCACCTTAACTTCGTCGAAACTTCATGAAATTAATTTTTTTTTAAATCCTATAGTATGAGAAGCATAGAATGTGATGAATGTTTCGGATTAAAAAAATGTGATATGGTTTGAAAGCTATAGATGTTTTTCAATCAACTTATCAATTAGGACTTTAGTCGTAATTCAAATAGAAAATGTATAATAATTATTTATTAAATTCAAAGTAAAGCATAATTTATATTGGTGGAAAGCTAAGAATCTCCTTTAAAAACCCTTTTTGTTTCATCAATTTTGGGCTTAAAAAAGTCAACCACATACCTTACACATACCAATCATATCACCACTTTTTGGCCCATCATGATCCTGCACATACCCCAATATGTCATTTCATGTTGCAACATATTATTGCTCACTTTGGTCTTCCTTCGACATTAGTTTTAGATAATGGAACTGAATTTAACAATAATGACATGAAGAAATTATTGGAAACATTTCATATTCAACATTACTTTTATACACCATATTACTTGCAATAAAATGGCCAAGCGAAATCAACTAACAAAAAACTTGAAAAAATCTTAAGGAAAATGGTATGTAAGAATAATAAAGATTGGCACATTCAATTAACTTATGTGTTGTGAGCTTATCGTACAAGTATTAGAACATCTACAGGAAACACTCCCTATAACCTTTTTTATTGTGTTGAAGTAATAATTCCCTTAGAGTTAGAAATTCCTTCATAGCAAATTTCTCTCAAGGGGCTTATCAATGATACTACCTATAAAGGGAAATGATTGCATCAGCTTTAAATTCTTGATGAATAATGCAGTACACTCTCGAGCATCTCTAAGCTTATTCTAAATGAATGCAATGCAATTATAATGATCATATCATCCCTCATGAATTTAATAAAGGTCACTCGGTGTTATATGAGAATCAACATAATGTAAATACCCCTCTGAATGAAGAAGTAAAATTTATCCCTAATTGGCTAGGACCTTATGTAATTGAAGAAAATTATTGGTCTGGAGCCTACACACTAACGGAAATGAATGATACACCCATAAAAGAACCTATCAGTTTCATGAATTTGTGGCAACACTACTCCTAACATCTTCTCTTAATAGTATTTTTATTACAACAGTGTTGTTAGATTGAGTAGATAGTGTTCAATTTTACCTCGCATTGCTTCTTTCCTTAAAAAATGTCTCTTTGTGTGTTGCCTCATGGAAATTGGGTGCATGTTCTTTTTATTTAAATCAACATATAGGGGGCTAAAGAACTCCATTTTCAATGTCATTTGTTTTGTTGGATTTGTAATTCCATCCCTGATCTAATCCACTATCTATCACTATGTGATATTGTACCTGGAAATACCCAATGATAAGACTTAAGTAATTAAATGTGGTTTCATGGCTACCCTAATTCCACGTCCATAAAGCAAGAGGAATCAGGGGGGCATACATCTACCCTCAAATTTTATTCTCCATAGGAGTTTGATAAGATAACTAGAGTGGGGGATTCATTCTCCCTAATGAATTCATATGAGTATCCCTTTTTTTATTGTTTGAATTCCTTTATCTTGCATACGCATATAGTTTCATATGATCGCTAAATTGGGGGCTAAATGTAGTGTAGAAAATTGTACCCCTTTCGAGGAGAGAGTATAATTTCACACTTATTTGGACCTATTTTAGTGACCTTTTTCATTTATACATTTTAAAACCTTATTAATAGGCCCCTAATACCATTTATTATGCATCACAAGGCCTATTTTATTTATTTCCCGCCACCACAATCTACATTGAATAAATTCAATTGATTAAATTAATGCCATGACATTTGTGGAGTCTTGAAGTTTCAGATCAGGAACCATTCGCCTATGGTTGAATGGGTCCTCACTAAGTTCCTTAAACTCAACTTTGAATGTGTTTTTGGAGGCATTTCAAGGTTTCAAATTCAAATTTCAAGTGTCGTCTTTCGAGATATGATAATTGAAAAATTAGAGAGGAAGCTTATAAAACTAAGTTTCACATTCATTTTACACTAGACAAGGAAGATAAACTCACATGTGATCAAGTATTCATATTCAAGATCAAGGAGAAGTTAATCAAGCATTCACAGGTGAAGTCCTGGAGCAACATTTGAGTTTTTTTTGTAGGTCATCAAGCTCATTTTGATGTCAAGGTCAAGCATTGTCAAAGGATTAATAATACATTCCTATAGAGGATCCTCATGGATTCTAGGTTTTGGGAGATTCACTAAGACATCCAACCAAGCCTAATGACTTGTTTCCTAAGTGGTTCCATCTTCCATTATCATTTTACTTTCTACATAAGGGAAGCTATAATAAATTTCATTACTTACTAGGGTGATTTGAGATCTCCCAAAGTAGGTCTTCATCATTTTTCATGTTCATTCTAGGGATCTTGTTCTAATACACTTGAATAGGGTTCCTTTTCATATCAAGCTTTTTTAATCTTAGACACACTTGAGGTTAGGGATTGCATACATATTTCATGTTTTAGATCTATGTTTTTCATTAAGGTTTAATTACCAAACTTGGGGTTTGATTGAGGAAAACCTTTATCCACCAACAATTAACAACATTGTTTAGTAGTTTTTTCATAGATCTGGATCTGGGAAAAAGGGTACATTGTTATAGGGAAGAATTATAGGTCTCAGACTCAAATCTCAAGTTCAAATTTTTCCAAAAATGTCTCCTAGCAACCATTCACCCTGAGGCGAATGAGTCCCTATTAGGGTTTTAGAAGAGTGTTTGTGACAGCTGCACAACATTTATTCCTCGTATTTTCCATAAACTTTGTTGTTTTTCTTAGTTTTGTGCATAATCTACTAGATCCAAGTGATAGATTGCAATTCATAGTTGATTGTATATTTTTAATCTGTCTCTCCAAAGTGTTGTTTGACCTAGACCCCCATCCTAACATAAAAAGGAAATATGAAGATTCCTTCATAGATTTGATTCTCCTAAGGGTAGTGTTAGCTAATTTTTCTTCTAGCTCAATCAGGTAGAGCTAAGATAGTGTTTACAAAACAAAGATAAGAGGTACACATTGAATTATTCTATTTTTCATTCATATGCAAAAAATAATTATCAAATAGATTGTGTTCCATTATGAAAATGTATACAAGAGAAGAGAGATAAAAAATGTTGCATAAAAGTAGTCTTTATTGATAATCATAAGTGTATAGTGTCCCACACAAGTCACGTGGGAATAACTATTTTAATGCAAAAAATGAAATAGACTATACATTTATAGATACATAAGAGTAAAAATGCATATGGAAAGAAAGGGGATCCGTCATTGCCTGAATGATGAATCCTAGTTGAGTTGAACTACTGCATTTGCTTTAGCCCTCCTACTTGTCTAGCCTCTAGAAGTTGTTTTCCTATTTCTCCAAGGTTTCCTGCATGTGTGAGGAAAAGTTTGTTAGAGCTTGAGATCACCAATCATTACATATGCAAACATTTACAAACATATATCATAATCCTCATAAAGCATTGAAATAGTCTGCATATCACAAATGTCTAGGAAAACAAAAAGGCTATCATAAGCATCTATCATATGCTTTGTTTTATCTAACATATTTTTTCACTGTGTAGGTATAGGTGAAATCTTTATTTCAGTTTTGTGTCATTTGATCACAACATGTGGAGTGAAATGGGCTCCCACAATGGTTGAGCCCAACATGCTTCCCTCTATTTTGAAGAGGGATGAGAGTGAAAAGGAATCACATTTATGAATTTGAAGCATATATCTCATCAATTATGAAAGTAAGTTTCCTCACTGTTATAAGTGACAAAATATCTATTCACTTGGAACATAATAAGAAAAGTAAAACTACCATGAGTAAGGAAGCGGTGATAAAACATGGGACAATCTTTGTAGTGTGAGAACAATTAATCCTTTCCAAGGACAACCAAAGGAATGACCATAAATCATGACAGATCTTACAAGAAGGTGTACTCTGGGAAATATGTTGAGAATACTTGACAGTTAAAGACAATCAAATATTAAGTCAATATAAAGGAGAATCATTTGGTGAGGGGCACCCAGGTCTTCATGCCCCAAGAGGGGTCAAAAGTTGATATTTATTTATTTTTTTCTTTATTTTCATGTAATAAGGTCTTTAAGGACCATTTCATGTTTTTTTGGGTTGGTATGAGTCATTAGGGGGTCAACTAGTATGTAGATGAAAAATGTTGTCAAGTTGCAAAATGTTGTCAAAGCAACTTTTACACTTTTTTGTCATAACAACGGTCTAATAATGTTTAGTTGTGTTTGTAATTTGAAAATTAGTTGCGAGTCACTGGGAAATTGTGGAAAAATGTTTAAAATTCATTGTGTGGTCAAAGGAAAGGTTGGGAAGTTCAAATATGAAGATTGAATCAATAAAATTCTCTATTTTTTGCATTTTCTAAATGCAATTTGCTGCTGTAGTCAATTGTACAATTTTTTATGATCATTCCACGGCTTGAATTTAATTGGGGCTGATACAAGGGTGAATCTAATTTCTATTTCACTTTGTTTTATTCGTTTTCATCAAGATTTTTTCAATTTAGAGATAATTCTTCTCAGACTAGTTGAAACCCTAGTTAGGGTAGCCAGTGGGTAGATAAAATGAAATAAATTCCATTCCACTTGGTGAAAATTCTTGAAACTTGGTTGAATGGAAGAAGTAGGTGTGTTATTTGATTTCACAAACTTTAAAATGCAAAGGATGGTGTTTATCATGTGTGAGATTGCTTCCTTAGCCTAATATCTTCAAGTATTAGGCCTAAGAACCCTATTGCATTAGGAACTTTTTCCAAAGCCTTGAAAGATTGATAAAATTGATGGAAAAAGATTGAGTAGACCCTATATGACATGTTGGATGCACTAGAATGCAAATACCCTGTTCTTACCAAGCCAAATTACCAATTAGGCCTAAGTACAACAATAGGACAGTCAATTTTAGAGGATTTTCATATAAAGGACTTTGCTCTAGTTTTGAGATATGTTTGTAAATGGGAAAAAGGGTATCCAAAAATTCCTTTAAATTTTGTATGTCATGCTTACTATGCAAGTTATGCCTGAAAAACTAGTTTTGAAAGGCTACTAGGAGAATGAAGGCTTATGAAGAAAAACCCACCATTGGATGTTTGAGAGATTGAAAGATTGGTTGATCAAGGTTATTTTGAACTTGTTTAGCCCTACTCTTCATCCAATTGATATCAGAGCATAGGTTTTATCTGAAGAGGGAAGTTGAGTTGAAGAAGGGACAAAATGCATCCAAAAGGGAATATCACCATTGCTAGAGAGGTGAATGAGTTGAAGGAAAAACATGCCAGAGAGATGAGATAATTAAAGGAGAGGCTTGCTACAATAGAAACAATTTAGAGGAGAGAAGTAGTCACAAGAGACTTGAGTGACCAAGGAGAAGATGAAAGTTCCCAAGAAGGGTCTGAGGAAGAGATGGATTTTGATGAATTAAAGATGACAAAGCTCTTGAAGGCGATAAAGGGAGAAGGTACCAAAATTAAAATATATTTACCCATGTATGGAGGAAGGTTGGATAGTGAGGAAATCCTAGATTGGATAGGAGCATTGGATAATTGCTTTGATTATGAAGATGTGCTAGAGGAGCAAAGGGTGAAGGTTGCTAAAACAAAGTTGAAGGGTCACACCTTACATTGGTGGGATTATGTACAAAGTGAAAGGATAAAGAAGGGGAAGTCTAAAATCACCTCTTCGGATAGGATGGTGGCTAAACTAAAGGGAAAATTACTTCTCGATGATTACACAATTCAGTTATTCAAGAGGCTTCAAAATCTCAAGAAAAAAGATATGGATGTGCAAACCTATACAATGGAGTTCTACAAGTTAAGCATAAGGGCATGCCTTGTAGAACATGATTAGTTGAAAGTGGCAAGATATATCAATGGTTTGAGATACAATCTTGAAGATCAATTGAGCCTCACCAATCCAAGACTGGTAGAGGAGTGTTATCAATTAGCCATCAAGGCTGAATATAAACTAAAGAGAAGGAAAGAAAAGAAAAGAAAAGAAGGGGTAGAGGAAGAAACTCTAGAGGAAGAGGGATGTTTTCTAGTAGGGGAAGTCCCAAAGATTAAAAGGAGAATCAAGCAACCATCAAGAGAAAAGTTCAGACTCAAGGGGAAGCTTTAGAGGAAGGAGACCAAACAAGAGGGGTAGATTTGGAAGTCAAAGAGGAGGATCAAGTGGATTTATAGAAAAATGTTATAAGTGCAAAAAATTTGTAGGCCATCAAGCATGCCAATGCACTTAAAATCAGTCCACTACTTAATTTGGAGGAGAAAGAAGAAATCAATTTGTACAAGGATAGGACAATGTGAGTGTGAATTCTCCATCACATAATGTTGATCCAGAAGTTGGTGAATCTTTCATGGTGAGAAGGACTTTGATTAAAGTGTCAATGGAAAAGGAACCTCCACAAAGAAAGTCTCTTTTCAGAACCACATGTAAGTGCTTAGGAAAATGTTACAAATTTGTAGTTGATTCAAGTAGCACTGATAATTTGGTCTATGTAGAAATGGTAGAACAACTTAAATTGAAAATGATCCCTCACACCACTCCATATACAGTTTCTTTGGTCAACAAAGGGCAACAAGTAGGTGTTAAAGAACAATGTTGGGTTGATTTTCATATAGGGGGTTACAAAGATAAGGTTTTTTGTGATATAATACCAATGGATGTGATTCATTTGTTGTTGTGGAGGCCTTGGTAGTATGATAGGAAGGCCATTCGTGATGGAAGGAAAAATAAATATGCTATAGACAAGGATGGGGTTTCCTACACCCTCACACCATTGAAGGATGAAAACCTAGATTCTTAAGTAGGGCCTAATGTGATGTTGGTCAATGAGAAGGAGTTCATAAAGACTTTGGAAGAGGAGAATGTGGGATTCTCTATCATAGTAATGCCTAAATCAATCATGGAAATAGAAAAGAAAGAGGAGTTACCTTTGTAGGTGAAAACATTATTGAAGAAGTATGAGGAAATTGTGGTGGATGAGATTCCTAACACATTGCCACCTATGAGGCACATAATTCACCATATTGATTTAATTCCATGGGTTAGTTTTCCCAACAAATTTGCTTACAAAATGACTCCACAACAAACTAAGGAAATTAAGAGGCAAGTGCAAGAACTACTTGACAATGGGTTGATTAAGGAAACTTTGAGTCCTTATGTGATTTCAAAAGTCTTAGCACCAAAGAAAGGTGGTGAGTGGAGGATGTACACTTATTCTAGGGCCATCAACAAAATCACAATAAGGTATAGATTCCATATTCCAAGAATTGAAGTCTTAATCGATTATTTGGGTGGTGCATGCTACTTTTCCAAGATTGATCACAAGAGTGACTATCATCAAATAAGAATCAGACCTGGTGATGAGTGGAAACCAACCTTCAAGACAAATGAAGGTTTGTATGAATGGATGGTAATGCCTTTTGGTTTGTCAAATTCCCCTTGCACTTTCATGCACTTGATGAATGAGGTGCTTAAACCTTTCATTTGTAAGTTTTTGGTAGTGTATCTTGATGATATTCTCATTTTTAGCAAAACTAAAGATGATAATTTGTAGTTTTGAGAAGATTACATGAGGAAAATATAATGATAAAATTGAAGAAGTGTGAGTGTTTGAAAACAAAGTTTATTTACCTTGGCTTTGTGGTCACCAATGGCACTTTGAAGATGGATCCAAGTAAGGTAGAAGTTATTCTAAGCTGACCCACACCTAAATTAGTGGCTGAGGTAAGGAGCTTCCATGGTTTGGCTAGTTTTTATAGAAAATTCATATGAGGTTTTACTCATGTGTATGCTCATATGATTGATACAATAAAGGGTGATAAAAGAAAGAGGTTTGTTTTGTCAAATGAGATTGATAGGAGTTTTGAGTATTTGCAAAAGAAAGTTGTTGAGCAACCCATTTTAAATTTTCCAAGTTTTGATAAGTTTTGTAGAATAAAATGTGACACAAGTAGTCATGCTATAGGTCTTGTCCTGAGTCAAGAAAATAGACCCATTTCCTTTTTGCATTGAAAAATTGAATGAAGCTAAGAAAAAGTACTCTTCATATGATCTTGAAATGTATGTGATGGTGCAAGCATTAAAGAAATGGGGAAATTATTTGCTTCCTAAAGAGTTTGTAGCGTACAATGACAATAATGCTCTCTAATTCTTGAATAGCCAAGATAAACTCAGTAGTAGGAATGGGATATGGGTTGAATTTTTCCAACGATTTACTTTCACCATTAAGCACAAAAAGGGGAAATCTAAAAAAGTAGTAGATGTATTGAGTAGAAGAGCTCTCATGGTGCAGGAAATTCAATTGAAGAGCATAGGAGTGGATTCTTTGAAAGGTATGTACATTGATGATGCAGATTTTAAATATATTTATGCAAGTTGTAGCTAGCCTTGTAGCAGCAATAGTGGAAAGTAGCTTTATTTTCTGATCCAAGATGATCTATTGTTCAAAGGGGCACAATTATGCATTCCTAAATGTTTAATGAGGGATAATTTAATCAAATAAAAACATAGTGTCACTCTTGTAGGTCAGTTTGGTTTGGATAAGACCTTGGAGTAGTTGAAGATGCACTACTATTGGCCAAAAATGCAAATTGTTGTGAGGAAATTTATGAATAAGTGTACCATTTTTCAAATGGCTAAAGGAATTAGCACTAATGTAGGGTTATATAAACCTCTTACAATCCCTAATAGACCTTGGGAATTAATAAACATGGATTTTGTGATGGGGTTTCCTAAAACTCCAAGAGGTTTTGATTCGGTGTATGTTGTTGTGGATAGGTTTTCAAAGATGACACACTTTATACCTTGTAAGAGAACTAATGATGCTTCCTACATTGCAGGAATCTTCTTCAAAAAGGTGGTAAGAACCCATGGTTTACCTCCTAGTATTGTATCTAATAGGGATAACAATTTTTTTGGTCACTTTTGGAGGGCTCTTTAGAAGAAACTTGGCACAAATTTGACTTTCAGTTCTGCCTATCACCCTAAAACTAATGGGTAGAATGAAGTGGTGAATAGAAGCCTTGGAAAATTTCTAAGATGTCTGACAAAGGAGCATGTGAAACAATAGGATCAAGTTTTTCCTCAAGCTGAGTTTCATTAAGTGAATAAAAGTGTTGGAAAAAGTCCTTTTGAGATTGTTTATGGTGTGCAACCCAGGGGTATATTTGAATTGAGAGATATTAGTCAGATGGAGAGGAGGAGTGTTGAAGATGAACATTTTTTGTGGCAATGTAAGCAATCTGCCAACAGGTTAAGGAGAATCTTCAAAAGAATGTTGAGAAGTACAAGCACACTGTTGATTAGAAGAGGAGAGAGGTTAATTTTAAGGTTGGAGACTTATTTTTGGATCATTTGAGGAAGAAAATTTTCCCTAAAGGGAAATAATCTAAACTACAAATGAAGAAGATAGGGCCATGCAAAGTGGTGCACAAGTTTTGGGAGAATTCATACGAAATTCAACTTCCTCCTGCAGTTGTCATTTCTCCTATTTTTAATGTTTCTGATATTTACCAAGTTATAAAGGGTATGTTTTTGTATGTACTCATGCATCAGTGCAAGATGAAGATTGGATCAGGGATCTTCCACCAAGCCAATCCTTGGAGTTGGAATGCATTTTGGACAAGAAGGAGCTTAAGAAGAGAAGGAGAAAGGTCTACTATCAATACTTGGTAAAATGGAAAGGTATCCATATGGTGGATGCAACTTGGATGACTGAGGATGATATTGTCAAACATGGATGCACAATTATAGGTTTGTCCTCAAGTGGAGCTTGATTTTTTCTTTTCCTAGGGAGTATGGTGCAAGGGAACCTAGGTCTTCATGCCCCTAGAGGGGTCAAAAGTTGATCTTTGTTTTGTTTTGAGTTATTTTCATGTAATGAGGTCTTTAAGAACCATTTCATGTCTATTTGGGTTAGTTTGAGTCATTAGGGGGTGAGTTAGTATGTGATGAAAAATGTTGTCAAGTTGCAAAATGTTGTCAAAGCAATTTTTACACTTTTTCTCATAACAAGAATCTAATGATTTTTAGTTGTGTTTGTAATTTCAAAATTAGTTACGAGCCATTGGGAAATGGTGGAAAAATGTTCAAAATTCCTTGTGTAGTTGAAGGAAAGGCTAGGAAGTTGAGATCTGAAGATTGAATCAATAAAATATTTGTTTTTTGCATTTTTTAAACACAATTTTCTCCTACAGTCAATTGTATGGTTATGTATGATCATTCGATGGATTGAATTTGATTGGGTTTGATAGAGGGGTGATTCTACTTTCTTTTTCACTTGGTTTCATTTGTTTTCATCAAGATTTTTTCAATTTAGATCTAATTCTTCTTAGACTAGTTGAAACCCTAGTTAGGGTAGTAGTGGGTAGATAAAATGAAATAAATTTCATTCCACCTAGTGAAAACTCTTGAAACTTGGTGGAATGGAAGAATTAGGTGTGTTATTCGATTTCAAAAACTTGCAAATGTAGAGGATGGTGTTTGACACGTGCGAGATTGCTACCCTGGCCTAATATCTTCATGTATTAGGCCTAGGAACCCTAGTGGATTAGGAAATTTATTCAAAAGCCTTGAAAGATTCATAAAATTGATGGAAGAAGATTGAGTAGATCCTGTATGACGTAAACTAGGTGCACTAGAATATGAGTGGAACCTATAGAATGCAAATACCATGTTCCTACCAAGCCAAATTACCAATTGGGCCTAACTACAACAAGAGGACAATATATTTTAGAGGGTTTATATACAAAGGATTTTACCCTAGTTTGGAGATACATTTGTAAATGGGAAAAAGGGTATCTGAAAAATTCCTTTACATTTTTTATGTCATGCTTACTTTGCAAGTTATGCCTAAAAAACTAGTTTTGAAAGGCTACTAGGAGAATGAAGGCTTGTGAAGAAAAACCCACCATTGGATGTTTGAGAGATTGAAAGGATGGTTGATTGAGGTTGTTTTGAAGTTTTCCACCCCTGATCTACATCATCATTTTACAAAATAAGTACTGTCATATGAAAGATAGTTATAAAGGGACCTTTTGAGCAACTATGAATGTTCACAATTTGATGAAAAACTACTAGAGTATACATTGGGTAATGCCAGGTTTCAGTGAAATACAGAGACCCAAAATGCTTGAAAAACACCATGAAGATACTAAGAGATGCAAGAAGATTAGATTTTAATCCTACCATTTATGCTGGTAGAGGTGCAATTCTATGCTAAAATAGATAAGATGTTGTTAAGGGGAGAAGCTACAACAAGTCTTCATGAACTCAAGGGACCGTGCACACATATATTTCAAGCTTATCAAACAAGATTAATCTAATTCAAAGGTATTTGAGACCTTCACCTTGTTCTCAAATCTATATCAAGTTTCAGTATAACATATTTTTCTATGAAGGTTGCATGACTATCAAGATATAGGTGAACTTGGATAATAGAAGAAAAAATGCAATGTTTCTTCCCTTTAAATGGTTTAAAAAAAAAGGAACACCTATTATGCATGGGATATATTTTCTTATATGAATTATATAACTTATGAAAAAAATAGAAAATGGAAACAAAAGTTTGATGCTTGATGTGAGAGTAACATGGTCTTGTCTTTGTTAAAATACTAGTTTCTAACCTTGCTACCGAATGTAGAACCTGCACAGTGACAAAGTAAGGATTTAAAAGTGGCATTGATTTAGTAACAGTTTCATTGGGAAGCATTAGTGTATGATGGGGAATCAAAGACATTTTCAAAAGGTCTAAATATGATGGGTAACTTTTCCTCAGGCTCCAAGAGTTTCTTAAGTGTATCCTCATGCTTTTGAGTACAACATTACATGTCTATCAAAAATTCCTTCAATGGTTTGTTTACTTCATGAAACGAAGATGATACTAGAAGAGTTGTTTAGGGATTAATAGATCCACAGTAAAGCTCATATAATTTGAGCTATGTTCTCAAAATTATGTGCTTACAAGTGAAATACATCCTAGATTGATATGAGCATGGATGTATACCTATAGAATATGCAAGACCAAGCCTCGACTAGAGTCAAATACATGAGGATTTCAATAAAATTGTAAGAGTAGAGGCTTAGGGTTTCAAAGCTCACATACATGCTCTCAAAATAAAAATACAAAAGGAATAAAGCCAACTAGTTGCAGAAATGAGATACTTTAAACACACGCTTCATGTTTTCATCCACAAAAATCACATCGAGCATATGGAGTACACAAATATTTTGAAGGAATGTTCATTATTTCTACACAACAAAGCTCGAGATGAGAATTTTATTGACAAATAATGAAAGAAAATGGTGCAAGTTCTACAAGAAATGGCTTACCAGAGCTTGACCTATTTGATTTTGCAATATTCCTACATAGAAAGCTTCAACGAAACCCTCATAAGTCCATAATAAAAAAACATCATGGTGGTGCCTTCACAGTAGTAGGGCATAACAAATAAAAGCATCTAGTGTAAAGAATGAGTGGTTGTACATGTATGTTTAGGACTTTTTTTACCCTAATATTGGTTGACTAAGCTTAGGAATTTTTTTCTTTTAGTTTCTTTTAATTTCTCCACAACTATTGCCATGTTATGCTTAACATTATATATGTGAGGTGACTCTTCTAAAACTTGTGTTTGTTTTGTTTTCTAAAACATGGTTGAAACCTTTTATTTTTGCAGACTTGAAACCAATTTTGAAATGTAAGAAAATTATTTAAGTGATGTTATTATAAATCACTTATTTTAATGTTTTATTTATTGCAAAATAAAGCATGTGCTTTCAAAGAATAATTCAAGGGAACATGGTTGAAAAGTAATGACATTTTCCGAGCATATGAGGTAGTTGGAGGATATTTACCAACATGTGGAAATCATGTAGGTTATTTTTGAATTAGTATTTGGAGGGAATGAGAGAATCGAAGGACCGTTTCTCATGCTTTTATGGTGGACAAGGTCATGTGTTGACTTTTTCTTCACTTTAGACTCTTTTTGGAGGGAGTTTGAGACCTATTTTTAGGGTTTTTTTGTTATACACAACCAAGAAGCTTCTAGAAGTATATGTGTGGGGAAATATTAAGAAAAGCATAAGTAACTTCAAACATCAATTTTGAAGGGGAGTTATTTCTTCTTTCAATAGGTATTGTAGCTCCTTTTGGGCTTATTTTAGGTGAAAGATAGCATTGCAACTCAAATTTGCAGACATATGTAGTACTGTAACACCTTTTTCAAATCAATAAGGTTAAGAAATTTTACCTTCTTAGAATCTTGTTTTTGTGTGTGGTTAAATGATTGATGCAATTACATTGTGATACATGTGATCCTTGTTGTTGTGTCTCATTGTTAGCACCTTTAGGAAGAATAAATATGTATGTTGCAAGTTGTAGGTTGTGTTGGTTATACAAATAGATTTAGAGTTGTGAGGAGAGTGTATCTTCCTTCCAGGACTATGAGTACCATGGCCTTCTTATGAAACATTGATGCAAGAGCATATAAGCCTCTGAGTTGTGTATGTAGAAACTTTGTTGATTAAAACTATGTGTAAAAGCAGCTGTGTAAGTTTGAAGAAAACATATTAGGTGCATCACCCAAATAGGTAGAATTCATTTTATGCTTTTATTTCTACCATTTTCCATCACAATGAGTAGTCTAGGTGAGTACCTTAGGAGCTAGCCTTCTCTAGAGGCCCATTCCAAGTTTAGGCAACCCATAGGTCTAGGAATGTTCCTGTGTTTCTCCAAAATGCTAAGTTCTGCAACTTAGCAAGGGTGCAATTTTAGGAGAAAATGGGTAGCTAGTTAATTATTTGATGGGATCTTAATTCCTAATGAAATTAGAGAAGTGGGACCCCTTTCCCTCTTTGGATCAACTGTTCCATTCTTGGAAACCCTAGAAACCCCCTATTTCTCTATGTATTATCAATTTAAATCAAAGCAACAAACTCTATCAACCACTACACAATTGTCACCAATAACAACACAAGCTTGTTGAGATCAATGACAAAACCTTCACACATGTAAAAATCTCCCCCTTTTCCATTGATGGAAACAAAAGATGTGAAAAACCATCAAATACAACATACACAACATTCCTTACATGATTTTTTTCTATCTCCTCCCCTTTTAGCCTAAGTTTTATTCTTCATATGACTTCTCTCTCTCCCTTTGTATAATTTTTTTTTTTCACATGACTCTCTCTTTTCCCCTTTGACATTATGGAAAAGGATAAAAAAAATTGCATTGATTTCCCCTTTGATATAGAACCAATATACTTGCTACTACTTTGAATACTCCCCCTTAGAAGTATAAACCAAGCAAATCAGCAACCTCTATAAAATGAAAACACTCACTGTAACAATATCACTACCTACTCCCACTAAGAAGTAGCCACCAAGATCAGTCCAAATAGAGAATGAATATGTAGATCCACTAGACTAATACATCTCAATATGCATCTATTCAAAAGGAGGGGAAATAACCCCCAACTTCTCCTGAAGATAATCAAAAATATCCTTAGCAAGAGCCTTAATGAATATGTCAACAATCTCATCCTTTGTAGGCACATATTCAAGCTTCACTTCATTCTCCACAACCTTCTCTCTTATATAGTGATATCTAATTGAAATATACTAATTTCCTCGAATGCATCATAGGGTTCTTTGAAATATTGATTGCACTTATATTATCATAGAAGATAGAAATAGGCTCATCATGCACCACTCTAATATCCTTCAATATTTTCCTCATCCATAATACTTGTGTGTTGGAAGATGTTGCTGCAATATACTCAACCTTTGTAGTAGATAAAGAACTATAATCTTGTTTCTTACATATCCATGATACTAATCTACATCCAAGAAATAATGCACAACCACTTGTATTTTTCTTATCATCCACACAACCAGCCCAATCTGCATCTATGTAAACACTCAATGTCAAATCAATATCCCTAGGATACCACAAGCCCTAATCTAGAGTACACTTCAAATATTTCAATATCCTCTTCATTGCTACAACATGTGTCTGTTTAGGATCTTCTTGAAATATATCCACAAGAAAAATTGCACACATGATATTTGGTCTAGTAGTAGTTAGGTATATAAATCCACCAATTATAGATCTATACTTTCTCCGATCATCCTTCGGAGATTCATCATCCTTACTCATTTTGCAACCAGTAACCATAGGAGTACATACTAGTTTAGAGTCCTGCATTCCAAACTTCTTCAACATTTCTTTAACATACTTTGATTGTGAAATAAATATGCCTTTATTTGTTTGATTAATTTGTAGCCCAAGGAAGAAATTCATCTCTCGAAACATAGACATCTCAAACTCTTTATGTATTTATTTTGCAAACTTCCTACACATAGCTTGATTGCCTCCAAAAATTATGGCATCAAAATACACAACCACTATCGAGATTTGATCTTTCTCAACCTTAAAGTAAATATTACTATATGTGGTTCCTTTATTGAGTACTTGATGTATCAAGTATATGTCCAATCATGTATACCAAGGTCTAGGAGATTGCTTCAATCCATATAATGCATTCTTTAACCTATAAACCATATTAGGTTTATCTAACAATTGAAATATTTTCAGTTGTTCCATGTAAACTTCTTCCAACTCTCTATTCAAGAAAGAAAACTTTACATCCATCTGATAAACTTTGAAGTCCCTATGTGCTACAAAAGCCAAAAAAATTATGATAGCTTCCATTCTATCCATTAGGGAAAATTTCTCCTCAAACGCTATTCCTTCAGCTTGTGCATAGCCTTTACGCATAGGCCTTGTATTGTTTACTACGATTTCTCCATTCTCATTAAACTTTTTTCTAAATACCCACTTAGTACAAATATTTTATTTTCAAGTCTAGGAACAAGTTCCCAAGTCTGATTCTTCTCAATCTATATAGGTTCTTCTCCCATTTCTTTCATCCAATGTTCATCTTTGCATGCCTCACTAACTACTTTAGGTTCAAATTTATAAAGTAAACACATATTTACCTCTACTTCAGTAGCTCTTCCTCTTTTCAACATACCTTTGCTTTTGTCTCCAATGATCTATTCTTCATAATGATTTCTTTGCACATACTTAGGGGTCTTAGGGTTCTTTTCTAGAACTTCTTCCTCTTCATTCTATACTTTATTTTCCTTAGATTTTTCTTCGTCTTCCCCACAATATGGTTCTTTTGAATCATATCCATCTATCACCACTGAATTCCTCAAATCTTCATCAACCTTGACACTTGCACTTTCAATAATATTTCTCAATATTTTATTGTAACATCTATAAACTTTTATTTTAGTAGAATATCTAATAAAGATACTTTCATCAGACTTCAAATCAAACTTTCCTATGTTTTCATCATCTCTTTTGATATAGCATTTACTTCCAAACACTCTAAAGTACTTAACAGTAGGAATCCTTCCATACCAAAACTCATAGGGAGTCTTTGTGCAATTAGCTCATCCTTGAACTCTATGAAGTATGTAAACAATAGTATGAATTGCTTATCTCTATTATAATTCAAGTAGGTTAGCTTATTTCATCATAATCCTTGTAGCTTCTTGAATAGTCTTGTTTTTCCTTTCAACCACTCCATTTTTTTGAGGATTCCTAAGGGCATACAAGTGCCTTTCCATGTCATGAATATCACAAAACATGTTAAATTAATTGGAGGTTAACTCTCCACCTTTGTTAAACCTCAAAAATTTGATATTCAAATACATTTCATTCTCAACCATAACTTTCAATGCTTTAAATCTATCTAGGTCTTCACCTTGTTCTTTAAGAAAAGTAACCCATGTCATTCTAGAGTAATCATTAATCAAAAGAATGAAATACCAGTCACCTTGAATAAATTTTACTCCTATAGGACCTCAAAGGTTTGTGTGAACCAATTCCAACAATCTTGTAGAAGATTGTTTTTTCCCTTAAAACTACTTGTTTGTTTTCCAAATTGACAATCTCTACAAAGAACATTGATAGGCTTTCTAATCCTCACCAAATCTCTCACTACTTGAACTAAATTGATTCTAACCAAGTTATCAAAATTGATGTGATGCATCCTTATACTCCATAACAAGCTTTCAGTAAATCAAGTCATAAATTAGTGACCATTAGCACCCTTGAGTTGATAGATATTTCCATTTTTCCTCTTTCCAACAACAATCACATTTCTAGACCCTTTCTGATCTCACATCCATCATCTTGAAACATAAGATTGTATCCTTTGCTACAAATTTGTCCAAAAATCAATAGGTTATGCCTTAAACCTTTAACATATATTAAACATCTTAATTAGTGATGGCACCTTCAAATTTTGTAAATTTGAAGTGCCTATCTCTTTTCAATTTGTCGATAGAGGTTAGGTCGACATATTGGTAATCTACCCCAGAGCCCATCTTTTTTTATTAAAATTTTGAAACTCAAAGGTCATCTTGAAAATCCATGTGGTAGAATATTTTTTGGTACATATTGGAATACGCTTGCTCAGTTCATCCTCTCTGGATGAGTTTTGATGGGCTATTTAATGTTTTTTTATTATGACTAAGCTAAATTTGGTGTTCCAAAAAATTGCAAATTTCACATTTATGAAAGAAACCCATTTCTCTTTTTGGTCTAGAACATCTTCAGTTCTATTTTCATTGAAAATGGAGGCCATTCGATACACTATTTTAATGTATTTAGTTGCAGTGAACACGTCTAGCGGGCTAGTTTACAAAGGAGGTACCTAAATTTTCATTTTTGGGAGAAATTTGATTTAAAACTCATGTTTTAAATAATTGGTTATGTCGGATCACAAAAAATATCAGCTCCAAGGGTTCCCACTTGCACGTAGTGAATTTCCTCCATTTGGACGACAAGCGAAATTAAAATTTCAGGGCTATTTCCTAATGTTTCAAAAGAAAATGTTTAATTTTTTTAATTATTTTAAATGTTATTGCAATGAAAATGCATGTGAAAGGAGGTAATTACGGAAATTTTAATATTTAATACTTAATAAATTTTTTAACTTTATAAGATTGCCTTCCTCACCAACCCACTGCACGATAGTGTTGCTATGAAAAATGTTGGCAAGGAAGCAAGGAAAGGAAGCTAGAGCTTGTGTTTGAAGTAAAAGTATTTAGAAATACTTTATTGAACATTGCACACACATTTTTTAACCTCTACAATAGTTTTATTTTCTTTGTAAAGCCTTTCCCGCTAGCCTAAATTGCAGCTCTTGTTGAAGCTAGCGGGAAAGCGGGGAGAGGAGAGGGAGATATGGGGAAAGTAAAGGAGGGAATTCTAAAATATTTTAGTTGTACCAATGATGGTTTAATGTTTTTTTTCTCATTGTTGCCTGCAATATTTTAAAGGAGAGCAATTTTGGAAACATTTTATGCAAATTTTTGTTGCTAGTAAAATTAAAAACACTCAGAAATGACTCCTTACACCACAAAAAGTGTTTTCTTGCTATTTTGAGGGGTTTTGCTACCCACCACTACCAAAAATTATCTACAATGAACATCTCTTGGAGCTAAAAATGAAATGTGGTCACATTTTTTGGGTTTTAAGCTGAATTTTAATGTCATGTTTGGGCTACAAACGGTATTTTTTTCCTTTCAAAAGGTTCCTGGACTTTTTCTCACACATGGTATGAGTAGTGGTTTTTCCTGTGAATTACCTTTTTTTAGCACAAGTAAGCTGAAATGACCTATGCAAAGTGCATAAATTTTTGAACAGCTAAAGAAATGTATGAATTTACATTCTCAAATATAATGTGAATGGTTTGCACCACCAGATGCCCAAATTAAAATAAAACTCAGTCTTCAGTTGAAGGTAAAGTAAAATTGTTAATTATAGGTGAAAGTGATTCAGTTCTAGACAAAATGCAGAAGGAGGTGGATTTTAGACAAAATGTTTGACAAAATATCAAACTATTTACAATATAAAATGAGGCCTCCAAAATGTTAAAATGTAGGATTAAATCATTTATTTAAAAGCTAGCAGTGAAATTAATAGTATATGGGTAAATATTTTACGTACAAAGAAAAATGGAAACCTGGTAAGTGGGTTTTGACCCTGAGGTTAATAATTTTTACTTGCAAAGTGAAAATGAGGGTGAAAAACATGTTTTTACAAGAAGGTAAATAGTTGCAAGAAAATTGTAAATAAAGGAATATTGAGGAGGGAAAATGAAGAGTGAAAAGCACCTTCTAAATGCCAGTTGGTTGCAAATCAAGGGAGCTTAGATGTGCCATGTGTCAACTATGGATTGATTTTAGGGCTTCTCTATTTTCTTCTATTTTCTATTAAATGAAAATTTGTTCTCATTTGTGGGGTGTTCCAGTTTTCTCTAGGTTGATATTATTGTAATTTTGTACAAGGTTGTCTCTAGATTAGGATTTCTTTAAAATTTTAGAGTTGAACATTGTAGAGTATTTTTTAATAGCAAGCAAATCAATATGAAAATTATGATGAACTATGTCATAATGTAATGAATCTAAAATGTATGCATTATATTTTTAATCAAAGTAATCAAATATTATAATGATTTTTTTTGCACATTTGCTACAATAAGTATTTATATTGATGGTTTTTGTTCAAAGAACAGGTTAAAGTGCACTTTTAGTCAAATATTGAATATATTATGTAGACATGGAAAATATACCGGCATACTTGATCCTTATTACTAACATTGTTGCGTCCTGAATCATCTTCTTAGCTAAATCATCACCCTTCATGTCTTAATTAAATAAATCATTGTTTCTCTGATTAAGTCATTCTCTCATATCAATTAAATAATTCAATGTTATTTAATTAATCCTATCATCTCTATTTAATTAAATAATTCACTTAATTTGATTAAATCTCTAAAGTCATCTTATTAAATTAAATAAATTAAACCTTATTTGATTTAATCTAACATCATCCCCCTCTTTAATTAAATAAATAAAAATTATTTATTTAATAAAATCTAACTCACATTTCTTCTTAGCTTTGATTTAAATCAACCTAAAAATCTAAATCAAATTGTCACATCATTCAATCCCTTGTTCAATTAATTAAATCTTGATTGATTTAATCCTTATCATCCTAATTTCTCTAGATTTTTCCACTTGCACATGAAAAAACATTTAATTGATTTATTGAATCCCTATTTTGTTTCAATTTGGCATCTTTAGGGGAATATTCCTCCAAGTTTGAAAATCCCTCCAAGTGGATTTGTCCTTCCAACAATACATTCATTCCCTCTTACATGTCCTTGTGCATTGAGCCAAGGGGCATTTAATTCATTATTTTTCCCTCTAACATGTAATTTCATGATTTTCAAATTCCACCTACTTTCATTTATTGTGCACATTCATCAAAATGTGCTCAAGGTTCCTCCATTCACATTTTGACAAGTGGATTTTTCCCAATGGATGTTGAATGATCCCACATTGCTTCATTTTGATCAATCTTCCATCTTTTCTTTTTATAAATAGAAGGATTTCCTTTGTATTTGATCATCCACAATTTGTGCAAGTCTACTATACTCAATCTCATCCCAAGAATATCCATTTTCATCAATTTTATCAAGTTTATAGTTAGGTTATTGCAAGTTTTCTTCATGGAGCTCAATTGAATCAATCACCAAGTGGATCAACCTTCATCAAATCACCACAAACTTGCATAGGAGTTGGGAAAGGGACAATTTCCACATCAAATTGGCACCAACTCCCCCATGGGATTAAGTGTTTGCATCTTAAAATAAGATGTCATTACTTTCTTGGTTCATTTTTTTCATTTTCTTTCCTATTTGAGCTTTGCAAATGAATTTCATGGGGAATTTTGATTCTCACTTGCAATTGATCTAATACTATGTTTGTTTCTTGTGTTTGTGTAGGTAAAGGATTGGGGTTCTACATTTGGTGCTAGAAGG
Source organism: Sequoia sempervirens (assembly GCA_007258455.2). Classification (NCBI taxonomy): domain Eukaryota; kingdom Viridiplantae; phylum Streptophyta; class Pinopsida; order Cupressales; family Cupressaceae; genus Sequoia; species Sequoia sempervirens. The sequence continues at coordinate 1,006,751,582 of VDFB02281492.1, read as the reverse complement.
AGGGCAGCTGTAGGGCATTAAAAAATAAATAAATAAAATTGACTTTTAATCATGGCAAGGTCATTCTTTGAACCAATGTAGCAAGTGCATTACTTCAAAGAGGGGAAAAATGTAGACACGAGAATTATCGTAATTGATATCACATACCTGATTATGGTTCACTAAGGCCACTTCATCCTGAATCATCTCCTTTGTTGGTCATTTAATTAAATAATCTTTATTTAATTAAATTCATCATATTCCATCTTTTCATTAAATAAATCAACTTTATCTGATTAAATCATCATCTCCTATTAATTAAATAAATCACTTTGTTTAATTAATCCTATAGTCTCTCTTTTAATTAAATAATTCATTTTATTTAAATAATCTCTAAAGTCATATCATTTAAATTAAATAAATTTATCTTTATTTGATTTAAAACTAACATCATCCTCTTTAATTAAATAAATCAAACTTTATTTAATTAAGTCTAAAATCATTATTCCTCTCATTTTGATTTATATAAATCCAAAAATCTAAATCAAATGTCAAATTAGCCAAATTGTAATACCCCCATATTTCTGATACTACTTGCTACTATTGGTTTCTCTTGTGTGTTAGCATGATACTGATTTGTGTTGGTGATTCATTCACCGACTTGGTGTGTGCGGATGCGTAGTTTAGTTAATTGTTACATGTGACATTATTGGTATGATTTATGATACTCTATGTGTTGATTGGATTATTGTTTATTCAAATACTGTTTCATTAATGTTTATATGCCAATATGATGATTCTATGGTGATGTTATTTAATTCAGTATTATTTTATAATGCAATGGTTAATAATTAGTTATGATGCAGTAGTTAAGTAATCACATTATCTTAGGATCAATTTGGTTAGAAATGTTAGTTCATCATTGATATTGTAATTGTTAGAATAGATTAGGTGAGAGGATAGTGTAGCATCACTCATTCACGAGTGCCTTGCTACACTGCAATTCCTTCTCACGATAGGATGTTTGACTATATATATACATACATGTGCTACTTGACGTTTATTTGGATGCAGGATTGCAGGAATAAGTCTCGATTCCACCTGCTTCGGCAGGAAAGGGCGAGCAATAAATTAACCCAATGGGTAAAAATGTTGGAAAAGGGAGTAGGTTTGGAAGTGTCCCCGTCCCAAGTCCATCGTCTGTTGTGAGTCGTGTTATGACTGAAGTTTTGTCTTTGTCTTTATATAGTTTGACTGTTGAGTATTTATTTAATTCTTGGTTAGTGTTTAATTAATTAATCGTATTTCATAAAATAATTAATTAATGTTGCATTGTTATTTGATTTAATTGTGAGTTAGAAAAATATGAAATTTAAATATATTGTAAATAAAAAAAAGTATTTAATTAATTAAAATTTAAGAAATTAAATTAAATTAATATTGTTGAGAATAATTAGATATTATATTTTTAAGTGATATTAAATTAGAAAATTATGTGAGGATAATATCTAAATTAAATAAATTATTTCAATTAAAATTTTAGATAAGTGTGAGCTTTTAAAAGCTGGAAAAGGACCAATAAGAAAAGAGGCTTTTTGGAAAAGAAAGCGGAAAAAGATTTATTGATTTTAATTAGTGATTTATTATTTTTAGAGGAAAATTATTCTCACACAAGTTTTGGGCTCTATTGTTTTTGGATCTAGAGGGGAAAAAAATAAGAAAGATAGTTTTTTTTAGTTTTGGAGGGTTTTTCTGGGTGAAATTATTGTGAGTTTGAAAAGAAAATATTGTTTAGAAGAACGGGGAAGGCAGAAGATCGAGAAAAGAGAGCGGCAGGAGGAGATCGAGAGGAGGCTACAGAAGGGTTTCTTCTTCTTCAGAAGGACTCTAGGTTTTCTCCTTTTAAATTATTAATTCTTTGTAGATCTATAAACAAATCTAGTTGCTATGTTTTCGAAAATTGTTTGAATGAAGTTTTATGATCTGAAAACTCGTTTGTATTAAAACCCTCGAAGTTCTTCAATATAATTTGGTAGAGAAATTTATTGTTTTGAAAAGTAAATCAATTATTGTGGAAATCAAAATTTTATGCTCTATTCTTTTTGGGTTTTAGTGAAAATCGATCTCTTGATCATATTGATAATTTTTATAATTTATTCTGGCAAGATATATACATTAAATACCATATCTTCTTTAAAATAATATATATTTATGTATGTCCTCGAAATCTGTGCCTATGAATTTAAAGAAAATCTTCATAAAAAATAAAATATATATATATATATATAAGAGTTAAAAGGAAAATTGTGTTAAAAATTAAATAAAATAATATATAAGTATTTATATGTTTACATACAAATAAATTGCTTACCTTTTTATTGAAATTCTTGTCTTATCTTTTGAAATTTTTTAATATAAATTAAATTAAATAAGTGAGCAATCGTTCTGTACGTTCTCGTTTTCCGTGACAGGAAAACCTTAAAAAATATTAAAAGTACATTGAAAAGTTAAATGAAAATTAGATTAAAATATATAAAATAAAATTATAAAACAAAAATTTAAAAATGAAAGCATTTTAAATTTGGGGAAGGGGGTGGACGGCTGTAGCCGTACCAGCCCCGACCCCAAGGCACTGCGTAGCAGTGGGGCCTGCGACCTCCCTTGGGAGGTACGCAGTACCATTTACTGTGTGGGGCCGTTTGATATGCTGTTTATTAAGTTCATTTTATTTTTAAAAAAAAAATTGTATTTTTATTTAATGTTTGTAAATTTAATTTAATTTAATTCGAATTTAATTTATTAAACAAATTTTATAATTTGGTTTTTTATTAATATTTAGTTTATAAATAATATGAATATATATATATTATATATTATATAATAAATATTTATTATATATTATTTAATATATATATATATATATATTTATTGGGTTTTAATTTAATTTTTATTTTTATAATATTCGATTGTGTATTAACTGGATTTGTTTTATAAAGTAATTTTGTAATAGGGTTATATTAATTTTATTAAATGATTATTTTTATATATTTGAATATTTGTGTAATAGAGTGGTTTATTGTAAATATGATGTTTTTTTTTAATATGATACAAATAGGGGAAAATTGCAATGATTAATGTAGTTTGTGTGAATTATAATTAATTTTGTGTTTGGAATTGGACTGAATAGTTAAAGTTAAAAGATATGATGTTATAGTGTAATTGTGCGACTTTGGATTAAGCAACGTGTTCTGCTTTGAATCGAATATTCTTGAATTGTCGAGTTATTTGTTTGATGAAATTATTGAGTTTGGAAATATTTCTTTATGGAGTTGTTCTTAAGTACTCGTTTTCTTGAGGTTATTTGTTAAGTTTGTGGTGGTATTCTCTTCATTGTTTTATTGTGTTGTATGGGAAAACCCTAGGTTTACCTTACCATTCGTAAGAGTTAAGTTATTGTTAAGGGCTTCCAGAAATGGAATGTTTATCTATCATGTTTCTTTTATTCTTCATGTCGGGCAATTGGGTTTAAGGGTTTATGTAAGTCTTCCAGAGAAGTTCTCTAGAGTGGGATGTTTGGTGTAGAGGTTCTTTTGTGAATCGCCTTGATGTATTGTACTATGATGTTGTACCCAGTTTCCACAAACGGGGATTTGTGCCTCCTGGAAATAGGAGTGGGTAATGAGATTTGTACCTCCTTTGGAAGGAGTGTGTTTCCGTATTTGGTTTCCTCCAGTGTTTGGAGTGAGTTTCCTTGTTTTGTTTTCTCCTTGGATTGGAGAGGTTATGTTTTCTAGTTACCTATTGTGGTATTGTGCCTTGTGTGTTGTCGATAGGAGAGTGGCTCTTTGTGGGGGTCCGGCACACAAAGGGGCGCCAGGGTAACCTACCTAGAGTTTAATTAAGTGATAATCTAAAAGAATTAATGGGGAGCTTTCACACTAATAAAGATAAAGGATGTCTCTCTCGTGAAGCAAGTGAATGATAAGGCTCGAGATGAGATGGGATGCATAGTTTTGCGTGAGGGTCCGGCGGCTGGTAGAGGCAAGCCAGGGTAACCCAGGATGGGGGTCCAGTAGCCTAGGAAGGTTGAGCTAGGGTAACTCATGGTAATTTATGCATGACACTCTTCCTACGTCGACGGTTAATCAGTTATTGTGCGATGTACATGATCTTTTGTTCTCTGGAATCATTGTAACCTCATGTTAAGTGATATGGTGTTTGTAGTCGTGTTAAGTGATATTGTGATTGTAGTTGTTAAGTGATATTGTGTCTGTTGTGATTAAGTGATTCATTGATTTGTCTGTGGTTATTGTTGGAAGTAGTCTTTGATATTACGTCTTGAGTTTTGTTGGTGCTTGTGATTATGACTTGTTGTGTTCTGAAGTGGTGTTGTTGTGCCTTTGGATTTGTCGATGTTGAGTTTCTAAGTGGTTTTGATGTTAAGTTGTCTATTTGGAGTTAGTCTTTGTGATTGTTAAGTGTGCTTGGTCGGGGACCCTTCCTTGTCTACTCTCAGCACGGGGGTGGTTGGGTGGAATGTGCTTCGCACCCCATTGGGTTCCCCCTTCTGTTACAGATGTATCTTTTACTTGCAGGTTTTGGCAGACGTGGATGATCCAGTGTCCTTATGTACCAGATAGTTGTATATACTCCTAATGTAATATATTCATTGATTTATTGTCTCCCACGTGTGTTGGGATGACCTTGATGTGACTTGTATATGTAGTTATTGAGTTGTATTTTTAGTCAGTTGTATTCTTCTATTATTGGGGTGTAATATTTATTCAGGCCATGTATTTATTCAGGATCATTTGTTATAGTTGGTTATGTTGAGTTGTATCTATCGAAATGTGTAACACTTTATATCTTTATAATTCCATGTATTGTCATATGTGCATATGTTATTAATATGGATATAGTTGATAGATATTTTAAATGATGAAATGGGAATGAATAGATTTACGTGATTGTTTTTTATTGTTATCTTATTATCGTTGTTATAGGTTAGTGTAGTCATGTCACTTCGTGTACCCCACTGGAACTAGTTGTGCCTCATAATACATTGTTATGTTATAATACTTAAGTATGTTATTATATTCTTTAAAAAAAAAAATTGTTCTATTGTTATTAGTTCCTTTGGGGTTCGCACGGCAGGGCGTGACACAAATCCCCATCTAAGTTAATTAAATCCTAATTAACTCTAACTCTAATCCTCCAAATCCTCTAGATTTTGCAACTTGCACAATAAATAAATTTATTTGATTTATTAATTCTTCTATTTCATTAAAAAAAGGGCATTTCAAGTGGAATGTTCCTCCATTTTGAAATCTCCCTCCCAAAAAGACTTGTCCACCAACTTGGCATTTATGAGCTCTTACATGTCTCTTACACAAGTCAACTTGGCATTAACTCTCTTCTTTCATCCCCCCCTAAACATTTCATTTCATCAAATTCAAATTTTAAACTTGCACATTGATCAAAACATGCTCAACCTTCATCTGCTCACATGTTGACAAGTGGCACTTTATCATTGGATCATCTTTAGTCCCACATCCTCTGTATCTTTCAATCTTCAATCCTTATCTCTTATAAATAGAGGCCTTCTGTTTGTTTGAGGAGCCACAATTAATGTAAAATCATTATGCTCATTTGAGGAGGAGAATTGGAGCCAAAGTTATCATCGTCATCCATTCTTTATCCATTTCTATTATTTCTTAGCTAGGTTATGCAGGATTTTCTCCAAGGAATCATCAAATCATCATCAAGGAATCATAAAGCTTGCAAAGGAGTTGGGAAAGGGATAATTTCCACATCAAATTGGCACCAATTCCCCCATGGGATTGAAATTTTACATGTTTAAATAGGATTTCAAAAACTTTCTTTGCTTTGTTCTTCAATTTCTTTTCTATTTGAGCATTGTAGATGAATTTCATGGGAAATCTTTATTGTCACTTGCATTTGATCTAATATTATGTTTTTTTCTTGTATTTGTGTAGGTCTAGGATTGGGGTTCTACATTTGGCACTAGAAGGAAGGTGAACTTGAAGAATCTAACATGTTTTTGGTCAAATTCTGCTATTTTATGTGATTTTTTTGTTTCCAGGTCAAACAACACTGTTGGAAGCAAGGGTGAGGCATTTGTGGTTTCTATTTTTCTAAATAGCGCCGCTGGTTTCACTAGAGCACCACTCAAATCCTCAAAGAGCATTGTTGTTTGCATACGCGTCACTGTTTGGACTCGAACATCACTACTATTTTGAGTTCAAAGGGCGCCGTCTTTGATTTCTTGCCTTTTCACTCAATCTTAAAATGGTTGTATCTTGGTCATTTTTTGGTCTTTTTAAGTGTTTTTTTTTTCAAATGGGGTATAATTTTATACTCTATCCAATGGTGTAGGCAATTCTCAACTTTTATATAGTTAAAAAATTCAAATTTTCACCTAATGTCAAAAGGCAATGAAACTTGGTCTAAATCTTAGGGTTTTTATGCTTAATCATTTATCTAACCCTCATATCTTCTTGTTTCTTGATTTAATCTAACATTTGGAGCTTGTATTATAGGTTTTAAAGGATCATGGAGTATGGAATTCAAATAAAAAGCATTATCACATCATTGTATCAAGTGTTGTTTAACACTGTGGGGAGCAATTATAATCCCACTTCTAAGGACTTTGTCATCATCATGCTCTTTTGGAGTCACTAATTTTTATTTGGGATTAAAAAGAACAAGACAAAGGGATTAAAAAGAATCTTAGGAAACTTACTAGATTTTGTTTAAGGTTAACAATTGAATAAAAAACCTTCATCTTTCATTTTGGTACTTTAAAAATAATCAAATAATTGCTTTGAGGATTTAAAATGAACATGCGCATCTTTGTTTTTGTAATCACTTACCCAAAATAATATCATCAAAAAGATGTATGCACTTCTCTCGAACCTCATGGAGATCTTGAGAATCAAATGGATTTTTGTGATATTAGGTTGTGTAAGTGATTACCTAGACACTTCAATTTAGATCATAAAATTGAAAAAATCTTATGAGTGTGAGTGGAATATATCGCATTTGTTATCTCTTTGTTTTTCAACGAAGATTGATTGAACTTAGATGTATTTGCTCACATTTTTGTTATCTTAGAGGGTCTACATTGTGGGAAAAAGTATTCATCCAAGGGAATGACCCAACTGGGAACACGCTAAAGCCAAGCGTCCACCTGGGATATAAATGTGGGTACTTGAGGAAAGGCAAGTATCACGATGATTGTTCTGACAAGAAGGGCATCAATTGTTTCTTTCTAATTGGATGATCCCCCACAAACGAAATGACCCTATTAGAACCTCTTTTTTAGAAAGGAAAAAATAATTGATCTATTTGTTGGTGCAAGAACGGTAGTTCTGAAGCCATCCCATGTTTTTACGAGTCTTCGTAGAGATGAGAAATAATTCATGGGAGTTTCAAGGGTATTGATGCTTGGCTGAACCAAGAAGAGAGTGCACTATAAGGGGGAGCATGTGTGGTCAAGAATCTAGTCATCCACTAAGAGTAGGTGTAGCTGGATTTATCCTAGTGGGAACTCAGCAAATATTGTCTTTCACATCCATATGGTTGTGCATGTTCTTGGAATTGAAAACACTTTTCTTGATCGTAAACATTGGACAAAACAAACATTCAACATGAACATCAATTTTCAAACCATTTAGGAGCGAATAGCTTTGAACAAATTCAAGTGCTATTGCTTTCCCTTGGGATTCCATCCTTAGAGGATTCTAAGTATTTGGATTTATATCTTAATTTTCTCTCACTAAATTCAACATTAGGGAACTATCACCTTGATTCTCTTGATTTCCACATAATGGAACTTGTGGGATGAAAAGATATTTAGACATAGAAATTTAGTTTGAAACTTAGGCAACACATTGGATGTGGTAAAAGAAATTCATTAATCAAGATGAAATCAATTGAACCCCACACATGTGCTTGTTAATCTTTTGTCTTATGGTCTTTTGAGAAAAAAATTATCTTTTGGTTTGAAGTACTCTTAGGGAAAAGCATGTTCTTAAAAACCTTGGTCTTGTAAACAAGTATCTCTTCAGTTCATTTAGGATAAAAAACACCTAATCATTTCATCCATCTCAAACATGAATTAAATCCCTTGTTTTGCTAAGTGTGTTCGGATGAATCCTTCCTCATACATCTAGTTAAATTATCATCCCTATAGAAAAGTTTATTCCAAGATAACATCCAACATCTCGGGGTTTATAATTCCAAATCAAATCAAATCCAATCAAAGAATCCAAAGAATCCTAAAGTCTAGTATTCCTTCAAGGATCCTAAAAGTTCAACAACTGTATCATTCACCCTTTCTCTCCTTCATTTCATCATTGGTCCCAAACCCCTTAGAGGTCAACAAGGTCAAAACACAAGAGGAACATCAAATATAAACTTTCTCCATACATCATGAGTGATCTAAATCAACCAGACTATTAAAGCCTTACAAAACCAATGGATTGTCAATACTCACATTTATAGAATGCGTACATGGGATCATTATCTCTTCAAAAACCTCAATGGCACAACAAATGTGATTATGCCCAATCTGAATTTTGGAAAAAATTTCCCAATGGTATATTAAATAAAAGTCCAAACCTAGAAAACTATCAACCAAACAATTAATGCATGATTCTTCAACAAAAAAAAATTATCCCACCAAATCCATACATGCCAAATTTGAATACACCAAGTTTACCAAACATGAACATTTTAAATCCACACTTGGTAAAATTTGGCATAAATACATTTGTGAATCACACCAATGTTGTTCAAAGTCCAAGAAATATGTTAACAACTCCATGTATTGATCCAAATCAAGGTAACACCATGCAAAATAAAAGTTACCTAAATCAAGGCAATGTGATTCCTAACCACAATAGTGTTCAATTTCAACCTATCATTCCAAATCCAAACATCATCCCAAATCATAACATTGTCCAAAATCAATCACCACAAGGTCAATCTAAAGTACAAATCTCACAAGGTAACAAACAAAAAATACACACCACTTGGAAAACCAATCGAATCAATCATGCAACAACTAGTAAATGAGAATCTCATCAAAATCCCCATCTATGAGAACTATCAAGAGCCCTTGGTAAAACCACCATGGTATACCAAGAAAAACCTTTATGAGTATCACAAAATAAAGGGACACACAACATCAGATTGTGTTCGACTCAAAAATCTCATCCAAGACTTGATTGATCAAAAAAATAATAACTATTGGTGATCCATCAACCAATGATCATGTTGAAAATGTCTGTACATCATCCAATAAGTTAGAGGACATACCTCAATAATTTATTCCAAAGCATGATAAACATCTCTCACCAAAGTCCAACAATGGTCCTTTCCAAGACATGTTTGCAGATATTGAAGGAATCTTCAACTCAATGTTTGATCCAAGTCCACTCAAAGATCAAGAGGATATTGAGCCATTTCCCATGCCTAAAGAAGACATCCAAGAACCCTTTGTAAACAATCCATCCTTTGAAACTGATCCACGTCAAGAACTTGATCCAAAGCATGTCAAAAGCAATTCTGAAATCATTTGATATCAAAAATTTGTATCTCCAAGCTACTACAATGATCTAATGGAAACTCTCCTATCTATACAAGATGTCGCAAATTATGATCACATCCACATAGCACATACTCCTCCATCCAACCATGAGATGCTTTCCTTGGATGGACATGTAGATGATCTTCATTCAAAACATGATTCCTTTACTCGTGACATTATTAGACAAAAAGAGAAAGTTATTTATTCCTACAGTCAAAATGAATTGTCAACATCAGGATTAGATATATCCAAAATTTAGACTAAGGACATCATGTATGAGGATATCCAAGATTATCCACTCCAGGAAACAAGTCAGATAGAACATGATATTCTAGAGTCAACAGAGCAACAAATTGAAATAACATCATCTACAGTAGACATTTATCAAAGAAGGCTTACTAAACAAAACATCTCAAAACAAATAGAATCAAGGGACATAGGTGCTACTACAACCATACTAGGGAAAACTATGTCTCAAGAAAATGTCAACATAGGGGGCATGGAGAATCCTTATGATGAAACCGATGCAAATACTACAACCAACCATGTCATGAATCTTCATCCACCCATCATCCCATCTATGAATTGGGACCAACATCAAAAGAAAGATTTTAATCAAATCACAAAGAAAGTTATCAAAGGAAAACAAGTTTTGAAGAATAATGGACAAATAAAATACACATGGATACCAAAGAATACAAAGAAAGATTGTCCCTATCAAACTACATTAGTCAAAGAAACGAAAAAATTAAAAAAGGGAAAAGTGTCCATCAAATATGTCCACAAATTCAACAACAGGCTTGTCAAGCAACATACAAAGTATATCAAGCAGTTGGTCTGAATTCTATGCACACTTCCTTATCCACCCATTATTGCTCATCTTCCCAAGTTTGGAGAGTCAAAGGTTCCAAACTATCAACCAATCCATCTCTTATTCCTAAGCACACTCTACCAACCATGCCTTCATGCATGATATCTAATTCTTACATTGACCGTGTATTGGAAGAAATCCTTCATCATAGGGATTCAGAAGGCACTCTATCGAGATGTGCGCACAAAGACAAACTTAACTCTGGTATCAACAAAGTAGATCACAAATCTCAAAAGTTGTATTCAACTACATGTATCTTAGCAAAACAACTTCTTCAAGAATGATATCAATGATACATCATTACAAAAGAATGTACATCGACACCACCATGTGGTTTAGTATGAGCTTAAAATATTTTGTAGAAAAAAACAAAAAATATCAAAAAATATGAAAATACATAAAAATGAAAAAAAAGGATTGAAAATAGTAAAGAAAAAAATCGTCCTCTAGTGAAAACCACTATGGTGGAGCTTTGGACAAGTACCATGATGAAAACCTAGAAAACATGTGTCATGTGTAGAATCGAGCATCTGCATGCACTAGTTCAGGTGGAAGCATCTCATCCCATACATAATAAATCCAACATTCCATCCATCTTATCCATAATAAATCTATTCATCCATAAACCATTTATCCATTCCATTTTCATCCATCTAAATCCATCTTCCACATTATCTTGATGTTGATAAAGTTTGGTGCACACTTTACACTTGCTTATAGTAAACATCTTGAGATGGGTCATTTTAATTGATTTTATCCTACCCAACATTATCTGAGCCATGAAGCATTATCCAATGAGCATCCTTTTTTCAAACACCTTATCTTATTGTAAGATAATCGATATCCCCCCATCCATACACCTATCCAAGCATCCACCCATGGCACTCCATACATTTCTAGACACTGGGTAGGTATTTACATCTTGCTTCGGGAATAAATATTAATCAATATATTTTTCCTTATATGGTGATCCAAACATTGGAAAACATAAAATCAAATTGGTCAAACCACTTGTGAGCAATAATCCAAATCACTAGCCCATGGCATATTTTGACAAGAAGATGTTTCTTATCAAACTTTATCTCTCATTGAACATCAATCCAAACAATCAATATTAGTTGCATCTAATTTGTACTTGAATATCGCGTTAAATAATGCAAACAAATTTTGTTCCAAATCAAGCTTCAAAATCCTGATCAATCAAATCCAATCAATCATCATCTTGGGATATCCTTCCCAATCCTTGCGTTGCTTAGCACTATCCTTGCATTGTTGTGTATCCTCAACAATTTTATCATCATCAATCCTAATCAATCAAATCCAATCAATCCATCATCATCTCGGGATATCCTTCCCACTCCTTGTGTTGCTTAACACTATCCTTGCATTGTTGTGTATCCTCAACAGTGTTATCATCATCAATCTACCGATCTGATCAATCAACCTTAGCTTCTTTTTCAACAAAATCCCAAAACAAAGCACTGATATCATCATGCATATCCATATCCAAATCGTCAAAATCATGAAAAAATCCAAAAAAATCCAAATCATATCAAAAAATCTAAAAATAGGTCAAAAAGTCAGAAAAAACATCAAAAATAGGGAATCCAAATTACATCATCTTTGAGCTTAAACATAGGCAAGGCTAATATTTGATCAGCCTCTGAGACACAAAATCCAAAAACATTCAAAAACATAAAAACACAAAAACATTAAAAAAAAGAAAATCCAAAAATATTCATAAAATCTCATTAAACCCAAAAACATTTAGAAATTTTGAAAATAAAAACATTTGAAAAATCTCAAAAAATACCAAAATCAGCCTCAAAACATTTCAAAACTCCAAAAACATCCAAATATTTCAAAAAATCCTTCCATCTCTTCTCGATTTTACCCACAATCAAAATTCACTCATAATAAATCAATCATCATCCTCAACCTTTGGTGAAACAACTGGAAACAAGTCTAGCAGGTCAAAAGTGAAAACTCAAACATCAAAGTCTCAAGTCTAGGTCAGTAAGTAAACAAGTTGGTCAACTCTTTGTATCAAAATCCTATCATCCATTCAGTCCAAAATCAATCATCTGATATCATCATTTCCTAGGATGCATCCTTCCTACAATGGACATCAACATCATGCATCACCATAGTTTTAGTCTTGGCTAGTAGTATAAAGAACATTAGCTTGTTTGTTTACTTTATCTATCTTTTGGCTTATCTTTTTGTGCCCATTTCGATGACCTCTTGATGATATCCCAAATGAAAGGATTTAGAGAGAAAGGAATGGGGCAAGGATCATTATCTTTTTATCTCTTGTTCTTGTTGGATATTCTTGTAAGATAGCTTGGTCATGCATGCTTTGTTTGGGTGTAGGGAGGGTGTTTTAGGTGTTTTGTTGACCACATAGTAAGGCTTTTCTTCCTATGTTTTGGTCTGAGATGTCTAAAATATCTGAACTACATTTTGAAAAAGGTTTCATATGTCAGGTGTGAACAGGGATACTCCTATCTGATTGTCAAGTCAAATTCCATCATGCTAGGTGCAACGCCATCCTAGTTCTTTATACCTTGATGCACCGCGCCTACATGTGTTATCAAACATAAGGTAATTGGCACTTTTAAAATCCAAACTCCTCAGTAATAAAATCATCATCATCATCATCATCATCATCTCATGTCTTGTTGGATCCTCTTATTTCTTCCATTTTCTTTCCATGATAACATGGTACCATGATAGTTAATCAAAAATCATTATCGCCAATGCATCCATCTTGCATTCATAAACCGTCAGCATAGTGCATAACACATACCATATCATATAGAAAGAATTTATCATGTCACCTACATTAGTACATAATATAGATTGGTTTTTCTAAGCATCTCATATGCATTCATTATATAAACATAAAAGCAACCATCCCATATGCATTATTAAACTCATATCACATAGCTCATAAAATATTCATTGCATAATCATGCACAAAGGAAGTATTAACATTCATCGCATCATATTCATTCATATCATCCATTTGCATTAACATAACATAGGTATCACATCATAAACATCATACATCACCATATCATATGCATCACCATTCATTTTCATCATCATAACATCATAAGGGCATCGACATATCATACATGAAAAAAGTACTAAAAAAGAAAAGATCGCATCTCATACATCTCATCATCATAATATAGATTTGTTAGTCTAAGAATTTGCATGTCATAATATTTTGCATACATCTTCATAAAAAGTGCATAAGGAAAGATATTGAAAAAGGAAACGCATGAATACATTCTTGCATCATCATATAGAAGCATCATTGTATTACATCACATAAGATAGGAGTCATGACATCGCATATAGAAATAAAATCTATCCATAAAGCATAAAATAGAATAGGACACATCATATCAAAATCATCAGATATATCATCAAAAAATATACTCTCATGGTACAAATTTGGATCAAGTGTGTATTGAATACATAAACTACAATGGCCCATGGGGCTATCAAAAATGAGCCCATGGGGCACAAAAAGAATTTGGTCTCTAATAAAAAATCAGTGAACCCTGTTGGCTGCCCTCACCCTCACTAGGCTATCTCTCTCCATGTTCCTTAGGGGCTCTATACCCTGTCTGCTATGAAAGTTTTGCAACCTGGGAAGCTCGGGGCATGGCTTGATGATAATGGACCCTATAGTAATCAGCCTCTCTGACAACCTCCCCATATGCACGTAATAAAATAGAACTCCAGGAGGAGGAGGTCGACATACTCTCTAGCTACTAATGATAACCTATCTCCTGAGCAAATCTAATCTCTACAGGCTGCCTCTATTGGGTAGCTTGGTCCATCTCCTGTCCTAGTTGGTATCGCTATGCCGTCAAGGAAACCACCTATCCCTTTAAGCCTGCCACCTGACCCTGTAGCTGTAATATCTAAGCAACTCTCTGATTGGGCCATGGTCGAGGTCCTTGATCCCGTGATGGCTGGCCATGATGTCTATCAGGCTCATCCTTCCCATCTTGTCCATCTTGTCGCCCCTGGTCCTGGTCTTGTCTCAAGACATCCTAATGGGGTTGATCCTGTTGTGGACCCCTACCCTAATTTGGTTGGTGTGGTGGCCCATCTCCTCCTCAATCCTCATCTTTGTCTCTATCCCCTCAACCTCATCTTGCTCCTCTACCTTTGGCCCTGCCCCATGCCAATGGTGTCCCTGGCACTATAATTCTAAGAGGTGGCCAGAACCAATATCTGTACTCCTGAGTAGTACCTGCATCATCCTGACACTGATCATATGGCCATAGCCTAGCCACCAGCTGCATAAAAGTTTGTACCACCTTGGCTGCAGGTATGTATCGACCCCATGAGGTCTGATTTTTCATACATGCAAATATCACAACATAATGGTCATTTGGCCTATCTTGGGGCTCCCCAAACTATATTTGCATGTGGCTTAGTAGGTATCTCTCTAGCATAGTGTGCTCCCTACCCTGCAATAGTTTGTCCTACTGAGTGAAAAAGAGTTGTTACACATCATTGAACCATGCGGGGCATCCAAGATATGGCTGCCATGTGAAAGCTTGCATATCATCAAGGACTCTCCTCCAGTGTGGAATCCCATGCTCTCCTGTGTGTGTAAAATAAACACCTCCTCTATATCGCCAAACAACTAGATAATCTAGCTCCATAGTGATTGGAATAGCTCTCGGATGAAGCACATCGATGTGCTCCAAGGCCCAGATGTGGAGGAGTGTGACCCCAGCCCCGATGGCTCTCCCATTAATGTATGCAAACTCATGCAAACCTCTGTACAATGTGGCCAACATTATTGGCCCCCACACAAAGCATACTCATCATCGGGCAATCCTCTCCCAAGTGAGCCCCCATCCAGGACTAAAGTATCGGCCCTGCCAATCTAGTGCAACAAGACCTGATATGATAGCTGCTATAACCAAGTGAAAGTGTGACACAACAAGCCTGTGACACTCAAGCTTGATCTGGCCCTCACAAAAGACAATCTCATTGAGGCCCATCATGTCATAGCATGCATCCCTCCTGACACATGTCCTCTAGTGTGACTGTGGCCTTGCTTGTCAGAAAGTGGAAGGAGGATGTCTCAATGTGTCACCACTCTGCAAGCAATGTCATCATCCCCACGTGTCTCCTTAGGGTGATGCATAAGAAATGTACCAAAGTATGATCGCCCCTAGATGCTCCTGCTACCGCTCGAGCATATCATCCAAAATGTCAAAAAGATCTCGGGACCTGTGCTCACGTGAATAAAGTATTGTCACCTCCTCCTGCATTAGGATAGCCACCATATGAAAATTCATCAAAAAATTGTGATCTTGATTTGTCTCGACATACCCCAAACAACCTCTGTGTCGCTATTTATCGGTGTGGCACAATTTTCTAATTCTAAAATGCACAGCTAGGAGCCCTAAACTATCAAACTTCATTGCGCTGTCACAATTTTAGGAGTGACTCAATTGAAGCTTAAACCCTAATTTGCAAAGAAGCCCATTGTGGGACACTTTTCATGTGTGGTTTAGTTTGGAGTTTGAACCCTAATTCCAAACTGTGTTGCGGTGTTGCTATTCGTGACTACGACATAGTTTGAGGCTGCACAGCCCCGAAAGAGACTTTCAAGTAGCACTATATTGGACTAATACTAAAGGATCTAATTCCTAAGCTAATAAATGCAAGTGAAAAAAAAAAGTCAAGTTGACTCACCAGTGGTCCAGTGCCAAGCAATCTTTGGTGTGTGCATACTCGATCCAAAATCTGTCAGGGAAGTTGTTGTTGCACCATCTTTCGAGGGGGTCAAAGCTCAAAAAATGCAAAATCTTTAAAGACTGAATGTGCAAATAAATTGGAAGTGGCCGCTCGAGGCCTCTTTAAGCTTAAAAATTAGGAATTTGTTACCCCATTTAGCTAGGGTTTTGGACCCTCAAGCCTGTTTTTGTCCAATCGAGGGTCGTTTTCCACTGTTTTTGTGTTTTATCTCATTTTTTGGCATCCCAAAGCCTTTTCAGACATGTCGGCCACCTTGTTCTCTATTTTCACGAGATCACCCAAAAATCCAAGTTTTCATCTAATCTCTCAAGGGGGCAATATATCAGTATAATCCGTCTACCGAGGCAACAGTGGGGCAATTGTCGAAATCAAAAATATTTTGAAATTTGATTGAGACAGTTTATTCTTTGAATCAATGCAGCGAATACTTTTCTTCAAAGAGGGGTGAAATGTAGACATGGAAAATATACTGACATACTTGATCCTGATTACTAACATTGTTTCATCCTAAATCATCTTCTTAGCTAAAGCATGACCCTTCGCCCCTTAATTTAATAAATTAATGTTATTTAATTAATCCTCTCATCTCTATTTAATTAAATAATTCACTTTATTTGATTAAATCTCTAAAGTCATCTTATTAAATAAAATAAATTATTTACCTTATTTGATTTAATCTAACATCATCCCCCTCTTTAATTAAATAAATCAAAATAATAAAATAATTAAATCTAAATCACATTTCTTCTCAGCTTTGATTTAAATCAACCTAAAAATATAAATCAAATTGTCATATCATTGAATCCCTCATTAAATTAATTAAATCCTTATTAATTTAATCCTGATCATCCCAATTTCTCTAGATTTTGCCACTTGCACATGAAAATACATTTAATTGATTTATTAAATCCCTATTTTCTTTCAACTTGGCATCTTTAGGGGAATATTCCTCCAAGTTTGAAAATCCCTCCAAGTGAATTTTTCCTTCCAACAATACATTCATTCCCTCTTACATGTCCTTGTGCATTGAGCCAAGTGGCATTTAATTCATTCTTTTTCCCTCTAGCATGCCATTTCATGATTTTCAAATTCCACCTACATTCATTTATTGTGCACATTCATCAAAATGTGCTCAAGCTTCCTCCATTCACATCTTGACAATTGACACTTTCCCATTGGATGTTGAATGGTCCCACATTGCTTCATTTTGATTAATCCTTCATCATATATTTCTATAAATAGAAGGATTTCCTTTGTATTTGATCATCTGGTCAATTTGAGCAAGTCTACTATACTCAATTTCATCCTCAAGCATATTCATTTTCATCCATTTTATCAAGTTTATAGTTACGTTATTGTAGGGTTTCTTCATGGAGCTCAATTGAATCAATCACCAAGTGGATCAACCTTCATCAAATCACCACAAGCTTGCATAGGAGTTGGGAAAGGGCCAATTTCCAGATCAAATTGGCACCAACTCCCCCATGGGATTGAGTGTTTGCATCTTAAAATATGATCCCATTGCTTTCTTGGTTCATTTTCTTCATTTTCTTTACTATATGAGCTTTGCAAATGAATTTCATGGGGAATCTTGATTCTCACTTTCATTTGATCTAATAATATGTTTTTTTCTTATGTTTATGTAGGTAAAGGATTAGGGTTCTACATATTGTATTTGTTGCAATTTGTGACCCTTGGTCTCCTCTTCCTGTGGTAGGCGTAGTTCAATGTGACACTTGGGCTTTGTGACATGGTTTAACCACCTCTTGTGGATCTTGGATCTTGTATAAATCAAACGGTTGTATCAGGCATTAATAGGTCAATCTTTTGGTGCAACGATAGCTATCTTTGCAACAATTGGTATCAGAGCTTGTGGTTCCTTGTGTAGATCTAAACCACTTGAGGAGGATCCTGAACACTGGTCAAATGGATGATAAAGGAGAGCTCCAGACTGCTCTTGAAGATCTTGATAAAGTGGAAAGAGAAAACAATATTTGAAAGAGAATCTTGATGAACCAAATGAATGTGTTCGGAAACTAAAGGAACGACTAAAGAAATTTAAGGAAAGACACAGAGAAGTAAGTGAACAGCTGAAACAAGAGATAATTGGACTGAAGGTTACAGCAGAAGAGAAGAAGAGGATTGAAGAATGTTTGAATACAATTATGGAGAACAAGTCTGATGAATGTTCTAGATTCAAGTAGGAGATAGTAAACTGAAGAGTGGAACTAGAGAAGGCTAGACTCTATGAAAATAATTTTAGATCCATCTCCAGTAAACTTGAAGAACTGATTGCAGGATAGAAATCATGTAAAGACAAAGGTGGCTTAGGAGTTGATACTAGTGTCAGTTCTAAAGATGTGAAGAAGAATCAAGGCAAGAGGAAGAAGAGAAGGAATTTTGCAAGAAGGCCACCTGTGAGATAGCCTAATGCAAAGTTGTACCCCTCTTTTGATGGTATTTTCTTTTCTTGTAACAAATATGGTCATAGACCAACTGAATGCAGGAGTAGGATAAATTGGTTTTATGGCTCTCTTTCCAGAAAATGTTTTGAATGTGGGAAGTTTGGACATAAGGCTATAGAATGCAGATCTCAAGTGAGAAAGAGTAGTCGAGTAATGAGGAACATGTTTAATGAAGGAAAAATGAATCAATTATTTAATGGCTACTACTATACCTGCAATAAATTTGGCCACAGAGTGAATCAGTGTAGATTGAGGAATAATGGAGGTCATATTAATCAAAAAGGTATGATATGTTATAACTGCAACAAACCTAGACATGTATCTAAAATTTGCATGAATAAGAAAGGAAAGAAGTCTGCTCTGGAAGAGAAGAGTGAATCAGTAATGAGGATTGACAAAGAAGAGATGAAGCAAGAAATGGATAAGGTATGGAAGAAGAAAGAAGAAGAAGAAAAACCTTAGATTCTTGATGTGTTTGTACCCTCATCTGGTACATATGACTTATTCAAAATTTAGACCTAACATGGTCTCAGGGGGAGCATTATCAGAATATCATAAAAAATCCCTTGGAAGAATGGTGGGTTAGAGGCTAGCACGTGGTTGAAATGTGAAGAATGTTCATTCAAAGGTTTTGAAAAATGAATCAAAGAAAAATATGCTGGTATAAGGGTTTGCAGATTGAATTAGGTTTTTTCTATGCTAAGTGAAGTAGGTGTTTAGTAGCTTTTTATGTTTGCCGCATTTAATGCGCTTAGGGAAAACTCGACAGAGGTTAAGTAAAATTTTGTGATGATTTCTGGTTAATGATGCATGTAAAGTATTTGGAAGGTGCTCTAAAGAAATCTTGAGGTGTGCTCGAAGTCTTTCTAAAGGGAATTCAAATATTGATTCAGGTAATTTGGAAACCTTTTCTCTAATTACAAAACAAAAGAAGAAAATCAAAGAAGTTTAGGTAAATTTCAAGAAAGAAAATAAATGGATGGTGGTTCGTGTGGTGTAACTTATCTAAAGTTGAAAAGCATCGAAGTAGAAGAATATGATCATAGGAAAATGAAAAGAAAAGAATTGAACTAGGGCTGAGCGAACCCTTATTACAGAATAGAAAAACCCTAGGGATGGGTTTATGGAGTGAATTTTCGTGGATTATAGATAAAGAGGTTATCTTGTTCTTATTGAACTGTTTCAAGGATGGAAGCATTGTTCTATACAAACCCTATTTGATCTAGAATGAAGCTATCAAGGCGATCAATAGATTATGTAGCATTGGATAACTTCCTGGAAATAAAATTGTGAGGTATAGAGATGTGGAGGAGATGACTAGCATCAATAGAGATCTTAGAGCATTTTTGATTGATACACTTGCTGACTCAATTGTTAGGTAGATTGCATATTGTATCTCATATAAAATGTATTTTAGAAATCATGAAATTTCAAGTTTGGCTATTGTTGTACATATTTCCCACATGATGGTTAAGGAGAATAGACTTTTTGATTTATGGGTATGTGCAGCATCATGATGGGCCAAAAAGTGGCAATATGATGGGTATGTGGCCGACGAGTATTTTCTTACCCAAAATTGATGAAATGAAAAGGGTTTTTAAAGGAGATTCTGAGATTTCCACCAATATGAATTATACGTTACTTTGAATTTAATAAGTAATTATTATTCATTTTCTATTCAAATTACTACTAAAGTCTTGATTGATAGGCTGATTGAAAAATATCTATAGCTTTCAAACGGTATCACATTTTTTGAATCCAAAACATGTGTCACATTCTATGCTTCACATAATATAGCATTAAAAAAAAAAAATTGAATTCCATGAATTTTTGACCAAGTTAAGGTGGTCAGACATACGAGTTTTTTATATTTTTTAAAAGTTGTAATAAAAAAATCATAATTAATTATTATGGAAATTAAAAATGCATCACATCAGGCATGAGTCCTCCTTATATCTAAAATATTATAAAAATATTATCATTTTATTGGTTAAGTTATTTAAACGGGAAATTTCTATATTTTTTCACCTAGTAGTTTGGAAACTACATTCAATATTATATAGATTCTATTCTTACATATTTTTGAAATAATATAGATAACTTATTCAAATTTTTATGTCAAGTTGCCTAACTCTAATTTTTCTGATTTTTTTGCCACTTAAGGGCCTATTTTTTCCATGATGATCTTGCACATACCCTTATGTAGCTTGTTACCTTAGAATTTGCTTGAAAATGTTCAAACATCATTGGTCAAGAATTATCCCTTTCATTTCAGATCCTTGCTAGTATATCTGGTGTTTTACTTTCTAAATTCTCTACTTGGAAAAGATAATGTGATGTGGGAATCTGGTATCCCTATTGGAAAGAAAATTTGCAGACATCTAGAGTCTTTGGAAGATAATGAAAATATGTGTAGATTTTATTTCTCATCTTTGCGAACAAACCCTTGCTCTGGTATATCTGCATCAAGTCGATTTGAAGTGGGCTCTTCCTCTAGAAAAAGAAAAATGGAGGTTATTATCAATGATTCCCCTTTGGAATTGAAAAAGGGAAAATAAATGACTGAAAAGATCATTGAAATTTTAGATTCAAAGGAGAAAGAATCTCTGACTGGTATTGAATCCCCTGATCCTACTAACATCTAGTCTATGATAGTTGAAGGAAACATGAAGAATATTGGTGAACTATGGAATGCTGCCTCACCTATTAACAAACTAAAAATTGATGATGCGCTGGTAGATTATCTACTTCGGAAAGGTATTTAAGTATCTATTATTTCTGATTTCTTTCCAAAAAATATGATTGAGATTGTTGAAGAAATGATGTTGTTTGAAGGTATAGAAGGATGTAAGATGGGAATCTTGGTGGAAAGGAGATGTAAAAAGGTTGTGCAGAGATTGTTTGGATTGATTGTGGAAGCAAAGAAGTGTGTTAAAGAAATTTCAGATGTTTACAAATATTTTCTTCAGTGGCCTACAGTTGTAGATAATTTCAGAAGCAGAATTGAAGCAATTGAAGCCAAGGTGAATGAAATTGGAAATAATTTTGATATATTTGAAGATAAAGAAGGGGATAAAATGATAAGAGTTTGTGAAATATAGGTTGAACTAATCATTACAAAAAGACAGAGAGATGATCTGACAAAGACCTTTTGGCTTCTTAAAGAAATTGTTGAAGTTCGGTTAGAGCATCTTTCCAGAATTCTTATTGATGCAAAAGATATTGAGAAACAATGTTCTGTTGTTGATTGGTCACCCTCTTTTACTCTGTTGGGATTATTGGAAAGTACATGCACAAAAATGGAGTTTGTTATTTTTAACTAGAAGAAGATGTATCAATTCTAAAAGAAAGGTATAAGAAGGTGTTCTAGGGGAATAATGTCATCTTCACTTAATTTCTATTTGCTTAAAAGTTATGGATTGTTGGAAGTGTTTTAAAGTTTTTGGAAATATTTTGAAATTTTGATGTCACCATGTCTACACTCATTTTTGGTGCCCTTTGCCATTGATGTCAAAGGGGGAGAGTGTTGGAGATAGTGGGGATATTTAAAAGTTTTTGAGGAAAGAAGGACAATTTTTGTACATGTTACCATCAATGAAAAAGGGGGAGATTGTTGGAAAAATGAGTAAGTTATCGATATGTTTTCATTGATGTCACCATGTTGGCAGTTTGGTTTGGTACTCTTAAACTAGTGTGTATAACTGACTTATCTTCTCTAGTGGATGATCCTATATTTTTGGTGCCTCTCTGGTATTCTAGTCCTCATTTCTCCATAGTTGAAAATTTTTGGTTGCAGTTTTGGGAAACTACTAATGGATGTTAAAGGCATGCATGGTCAGGTTATTTCACGTCCTCGTGCCCATACAATGAAGTCACATTATTCTATTGGTTGCATTGAAGACTATTTATGGCTGACTTGTTAAGATAATTTTGTTATGATACAAAAACTTATGTGTGATCTATTTTTGGTCTGAGCTGACATAATGTAACGTGCTAACGGTTAAATTTGATTTTGAAAATATTTTGTGGAGCCTACATTTGATATCTTTTATAAATGAATTGCATCTAATTAGGGTGACCTAATTGGTGCTTGCGATGGAGATCGGATATATATATATATATATATATATATATATATGGTGAACAATTTTGTGTGTGAGCGTGTGTGTGAGAAGTAGTGTAGTAAGTTTGTGTAGAAAATAGATAGAAGGAATACTGAGCGATTAATGAATGTGAAGGTGTAATCATAAAGGAAACAATTGTGAGCATCTCTGGAACTGTATCAACACATAATAGGTGCATCTTTCGAGTTCATTTTTGGGCTGTAAAGCCTTATTCTATTTGTTTAATCCTATGTAGGCAGTGAGCCTCTTGTTGGAAAATGAGTCCTTTTGTAGGTAGTGAGCCTTTGTACTTGGACAATGAGTCCTTCTTTTGGTAGTGAGCCTCTTTTGAAAATACTATATAGTGTGAGTTAACCCTCACTGTGGTTTTTCCCTTATTGGGGTTTTCACATAAAAAATATAGTGTTCATTATGTTGATTTACTTTCTGTTATTTATGTTTTACGCTCATATTCAATAAAAAAGTAGTGTGGTTGAAAATTTCATAAATGATAAATTGTTAAGTTTAACTTTGTGTGACAATTGATTCATCCCCTTTTAGTTGTCCTACGCTTTTTTATCAATTGGTATCAAAGTCGAGGTCACAGGTTCAAACCCCACACTTGCGCTGGGGGGATTGTTGCAAGCTGTGACCCTTGGTATCCTCTTCCTGTGGTAGGCGTACTCCAGCACACCACTTGGGTTTCATGACATGGTTTAATCACCTCCTTTGGATCTTGGATCATGTATAAATCTAGCAGTTGTATCGAGCATTAAGAAGTCAATCTTTTGGTGTAACAATAGCCTTCTTTTCAATAGTATTGCATTCAGGATCTATAAGAATGTTGAAGATGTTTCCTAAAGGGAACTCATTATTGTAATGCAGTAATGATTTAATGGTCATTGACTATGTGTTCAAACTATTACCAGATAGGTTACTTCATTTTGACTCTATTATAGACAAGGAAATGGTCTAGTGTTTCTCTTATGTAAACAATAGAAGGAATCACCATTAAAAATCCTAATGAATATTTTCCATTTTCAAGTTTAATTTATTAGGTTTTCAGTGTCTTGATGAATATTAATGAACACATGGGTTATGATTGGGAATGAGCCTCTTGTAACTTCTTTTTGTGTTTGAGATCAAGATTGCTTTTAATTTATCTATTCTTAGTGTTGATTCAAGGTGCAAAGGGATCATGCCTAAATGTAGTGGAATGCATAAAACATTTTATACATTCATTTGAGAGCCATCCACATGTTAGAAATCTACAATATTTTTTTAGTGCGAGTTTCATTAAATGTTCACATGTTTGAATAGGAACACCCTCCTAAGTTTTGTGGATCTCAAAGTGAAGAAGGCTAATTATATCCTTTTTCGTTGGCCTTTCTTCTCCCTAATGTGTTGATAGTGTATGGAGACCTTTATCTTAACCTCTTGATCCCTTGGTTTAGGCATTTTGTTTTTCCTTAGGATTGGGGGTTGCAAGAAAAAACACCAATAGATTGGAAACTTCGCTAGGGAGATCAAAGGAATTTCCATTTGGAAAGAGTTAGAAATTTGGTGAATCTGAACGTCTAGTTCAAATATTGAAATTTCCAAACCTATTCTTGAGGTTTTGTTGTAGATGTTTTAAATGAGTTATGTGTGACTTAGTTGTTGGAGGAAACCTAGAATGAAATTCATATTTGAAAGAGCTTCATATTATTCGAAGTTTATCCCTCTATGAAGAGAGGTGGTGACTCTGTAAAAAGAACCTAATTAAGATATGAAGAATATTTTATATCTACAAATATTTCCATTCAAGAAGGAAAATCTGTAGCAACCACAACATATCTAGGTATTTTTATATGTTTTTATTTTCATGAAGCACAATATTGTGTATGAAGAGCATATTTAAAAGTTTTGAAAAAAAATTGGTTCCCTATTGAGTGAAACTAAGCACTAAGAAAGGGAAGTAATAATGATAATTCTACATACCTTTCAGTTATAATTTGTAGCTTGTGAATTATGTTGAAGAAGTATCCTTGTTCTTAAATAAACCCACTAAAGAGATCTTAGGTGTAGATGCATTTGAGTTATGCATTTTAATATTTTAAGGTCATGATGAAAGAAAGAAATAGGGTAGTGAATGATCAACTATAGAGTTGATATTTGAATTTTGTGAAAGTTGTAAGAAAATGTATCATCCATTTGTATATCCCTATGGGGTTTTGGATGTGAACATGCAAGGCATGCAACCCCTGTCATGTCATCAAAGAAATTTCTCTATTGAAAGATATAGAGCAATAAATTTTAATGGTCTTCAAGGTTTCCCAAACCATATTCCTATTGAAGTTAGGAAATAGTTGCCAAAATTTAAAGGGAAAAGCTCAAGATCAGCATGTAGAAATTTGTAAACATTCATGGAATTGATGGGAGATTATGAGATAAGTCATGAAGATGTTGTCATGAAGTTATTTGTTTAATCTCTAGAGGAAGATGTTAGAGATTGGTTTTCATATTTGTCATCATGTTCCATCTCCTCATGGAATGAGTTCACGACAACAATCATAGAACAATTTGGTAAAAGAATTGATCCAAGTTTAGTGAGATAAAAATTTATGATAATCTAGAAAGAAGAAGAAGAGTTAGTCCCAACTTTCAATCTTGAATTTGCAAAAAAACTAGGTGACATTCCTGAAAGTATAAGACCAAATAATTCATTGTGCTTCTTTGTTTACCTTGGTGCATTTGATGAAGAAATGAGCTATCTGTTAAGAGATAAAGATCCCACAAAACTTCATCATGCATACTAAATTACCATGGATATTGAATAGACTAAAAATATTCAATGATAAAGGGATACATGGTTGCAAGTGTTGGTTATCCTATAACACCTCATCCAAATGAAATTCATGGATCAAACAATATAAATTATTTTCAAGATGATAATTCTTAGTGTTGTTCTAATTTTTCCATCATTACAACATGCAAATCATAGTGAATTCCAAGCAGGGCATAAATAAACTTTGAGAAGTGTTGATCCTATATCTTTTGTTAAAGAATTTTTTGACATGAAGAGGTACAAGGAAGAATCACCATATGATTTCTTTACAAGATTTTTGGATTCCTTGCTGAAGGTCCCAAAAAAATGTAGACTTGAGGATTCAACGTGCATTGATTTGTTTTGTGAAATTAATGAGTCAGGGATGAGTAACTTGACAAAAGAATTGTAAACTCATATTTTTGATCAGGTACTTGATTAGATAGAGATTATTGAAGGATCCCGATGTGATTATGCACAAAATATGATTTCCTATATTGATGACAACGGTTCTCCTATTGAGAAAAATCAGAACACAATGCACATAACAGAAAAGAGTATCAGGAAATGAAAATACATCTTGTGTAAATAAGGACAATGGTTGGAATCAGACAACAAGAAGCATATATATAGATCAATATAATAGTGATGAAGATAAAGAAACATGGTATGATGACAAAATAGACATGCAAGAAACCTCTCCTTGTAATATCTATGTTAATGAAGAACTAAAAGATATGCAATATGCCATTCTATGTCAATTTTTGATAAATGACAATAGTGTAAGTGATGAAGATATCTCATTGCAAATCAATGGTCATGATATTGCAACTAAAAATTTAAGCATTAATTATGAAAATTATGAGCATAGTTTATGCAGTGATGAGTTTTTTTAGTGATGAACATCATGATGACAATGAAGTTAGTGATTTTTTTTTTAGGATTATGAATTATTCTATAAAGATGATCTAAAGGTGCCTTCTTCATATAAAGGATGCAATGATGTAAATGCTGATGAAGTCGTGCTTGTTCATAAGTGAGTGAATAAATTTCATTTGATGAGTACCTAGAATGTAGTTCAACTTCTATATCAATGGAGCATACTAACTCTATGACTAATGATGACTTTGAAGATAAAAATTTGTGTGTTCAGTACCTAGAGCCTAAGCACGGTGTTAGAGATGATAAGGATGTTGATGGTGCTCATTATGATTATAATGATCATGATTATGTGCCTGCTACTTGTGACTACTCATGTGAAGTAGAGATGGAAATGTTTGTGACACATGAAGAGGATTTTGATGTGCATAATATTTGGAAATGTGTTGATTCATATATATATATGTGGAGCCACTAGCTGATGAAAATAATAATGATATGGAATATGTTGTTCCTTTATAGAAATGGACATATTTTCATTTAATGAAGAGTGCATTGGTGTGAACAATAATGAAGATGCTTGTTCAATTGTTAATGAACAACTTTCACATTACAATGAATCTTCAACATTTTGGTGAACACACCTATCAATTTATGATGCACATGAAGTTGTGAACACAAATGAATGTCTTTCTGATGACCCTTTTAGTTCTCAAATGTTTGAGCCTTTATTTGAACATTTCATTTGGAATTGTATAATGGTCTAAAGATGAGTTTGAAATCATGTATAAACTTGAGATGGAAGTTGGAATCAGCCAACAAGAAGCATATATATAGATCAATATAATAGTGATGAAGATAAAGAAACATGGTATGATGACAAAATAGACATGCAAGAAACCTCTCCTTGTAATATCTATGTTAATGAAGAACTAAAAGATATGCAATATGCCATTCTATGTCAATTTTTGATAAATGACAATAGTGTAAATATGCCATTCTATGTCAATTTTTGATAAATGACAATAGTGTAAGTGATGAAGATATCTCATTGCAAATCAATGGTCATGATATTGCAACTAAAAATTTAAGCATTAATTATGAAAATTATGAGCATAGTTTATGCAGTGATGAGTTTTTTTAGTGATGAACATCATGATGACAATGAAGTTAGTGATTTTTTTTTTAGGATTATGAACTATTCTATAAAGATGATCTAAAGGTGCCTTCTTCATATAAAGGATGCAATGATGTAAATGCTGATGAAGTCGTGCTTGTTCATAAGTGAGTGAATAAATTTCATTTGATGAGTACCTAGAATGTAGTTCAACTTCTATATCAATGGAGCATACTAACTCTATGACTAATGATGACTTTGAAGATAAAAATTTGTGTGTTCAGTACCTAGAGCCTAAGCACGGTGTTAGAGATGATAAGGATGTTGATGGTGCTCATTATGATTATAATGATCATGATTATGTGCCTGCTACTTGTGACTACTCATGTGAAGTAGAGATGGAAATGTTTGTGACACATGAAGAGGATTTTGATGTGCATAATATTTGGAAATGTGTTGATTCATATATATATGTGGAGCCACTAGCTGATGAAAATAATAATGATATGGAATATGTTGTTCCTTTATAGAAATGGACATATTTTCATTTAATGAAGAGTGCATTGGTGTGAACAATAATGAAGATGCTTGTTCAATTGTTAATGAACAACTTTCACATTACAATGAATCTTCAACATTTTGGTGAACACACCTATCAATTTATGATGCACATGAAGTTGTGAACACAAATGAATGTCTTTCTGATGACCCTTTTAGTTCTCAAATGTTTGAGCCTTTATTTGAACATTTCATTTGGAATTGCATAATGGTCTAAAGATGAGTTTGAAATCATGTATAAACTTGAGATGGAAGTGTTTGTTGATGCATGGGATGCTCATAGGAATGTTGTTTCTTGTGATAACCTTGATTTGAATGATGACAATGATGCTATGGATTTTGATGAATATTATTTTTAGAGATCACTAGGATATGTGATAGTGTGGCTCATTTGCAATGCTCAAATGAATGTCACTACCAATATAATGCAAGTTAGTTTGAGCATATGCCTGTATGAACACTTTTTGTTCATCACACAAATTGAGTTCTTGTTTGCCATGGGACAAAAATTAGAGGATGACTCCAAGGTTTTATATGAGTCTTTTATTCAATCTGATTTCTTGAACATGGAGCTATAACTTGACTTCAACATTTGAATCAAGGCATATGCTTCTAGATGGAACTATTGAACAAAGTGTTTATGAAAATTTCATGTTTAATACGCAAACTAAATATGATGTTAAAGTTTATGAAGTCAATGGTCAAGTGGACTATGAATGTTTTCAAATTTTAGTTCAATTGGAAGAGAATTTAGTGGAACATGGAAATGAGTTGGATACGGTAAAATGTCACAATGATTATGGATTTCAGTTAGTGTCTGATTGCAAATTTTAGATTGACAGAATTAATGGTGACATTAGAAAGCATAGTGATATGGTTAAGCATGCCAGTGTTGATGTTGGTTCTTAGGTATATAATAACAATGTTTTCAGACTTGGCCTAGATAAAACAATAGAGAACAAAGTTTTTGACAAAGATAAATAGTGGTTCTACATTTTTAGGAGCCTAGGGCCACCAAATGAAGTTTGAAAAATGGTTTCAATGCAACATAAAGGATAGGTTCTAGAGCACCCAATGGATTTGGCCCTTGGTCTACTCCCCAGAGATCTAGAATCTCACCATGCCTACACAGGGAATACATCCATGAAAATGAGCCACTGATAGCACCATCAAATTTTACAAATTTAAAATGCCCATCTCTTTTCAATGTGTCGACAGAGCTTAGGTCAACATGTTGCTAAATCTACCTCAGAGCCCATCTTCGCCAATTAAAATTTTGTAACTCAAAGTTCATCTTGCAAATTCACATGGTAGAATGTTTTTTGGTACATATGGTAATACGCCTACTCAGTTTTGTGCCCCTTGGATTGGTTTTGATGGGCTATTTAATGCTTTTTTTACTACAACCGAGCTAAATTTGGTGTTCTAGAAAGTTGAAAATTTCACAATTCTGAAGGCAACCCATTTCTTGTTTTGGTCTTAAACATATTTAGATCAATTTTCATAGAAAATGGATGCCATGTGATACATTTTAAGCTATTTCAGTTACAACAAACACATCTAGTGAGCTAGTTTACAAAGGAGGTACCTTATTTTTCATTGTTGGGTAAAATCTAATTTAAAACCTACGTTTTAAATAGTTTATTATGGCTGCTTGCAAAAAATCTCAGCTCTAGGGGTTCTCATTTGCGTGCAGTGAATTTCCTTCATTTGGGCAGCAAGAGAAATTAAATTCCCCCCTTTTTCCCAGTGTTTCAAAAACTAATGTTTAAGATATTTTAAATATTTTAAATGTTGTTGTAGTCCAAATGCACATGCACATACACTAATAAACCTTTACAATAGTTTTATTTTCTTTGTAAAGCCTTGCCTTCTAGTGCACAACAACTCTTTTTATCGTCAGCAAAAGCTAGCAAGAAAGCAGGGAGAAGAGAGGGAGATGTAGGGAAAGTAAATGATGGAATTTTAAAATATTTTAGATGTACCAATGTGTTTTAATGTTTTTTTCTCATTGTTGCCCACAATGTTTTAAAGGAGAGCAATTTTGGCAACATTTTCTACAATTTTTTGTTGCTAGTAACATTAAAAATGCCTAAAAATGATTCCTCATGCCATGGAAATCATTCTCTTGTTGATTTGAGGAGTTTTTCTACCCACCACTACCAAAAATGATCTACAATGAACATCTCTTGGAGCTTAAAAAAAATGTGGTCACGTTTTTGGGTTTTAAGCTAAATTTTAATGTAATTATGGGCTGCAAAATGGTGTTTTTTTCCTTCCAAAAGGTGCATGGACCTTTTCTCACACATGGGTAGTGGTTTTGGCCATGAATTACATATTTTTTTAACATAGGTAAGCTCAAATGACATATGAAAGGTGCATAAATTTCCTAGTAGCCAAAGAAATGTATGAATTTACATTTTCAGATATAATGTGAATGGTTTTCACCACCACATGCCTAGGTTAAAATAAAGCTTAGTATTTAGTTGAAGACAAAATGAAATTGGTAATTATAGGTGAATGTGAGTCAATTTTAGGAAGAATGCACAGAAAGATGGATTTCAGACCAAATGTTTGCAAAAATGTCAAACTATTTGCAATATAAAATGAGGTCTCCAGAATGTTAAAATGTATGATTAAACCATATATTGAAAAGCTAGCAGTGAAGTTAACAGTATATTGGTAAAGATTTTACCTACAGTGAAAAATGGAAACTGAGTAAGTGGATTTTGACCTATTGATGCGGATGTTAGTTACACACTGACAAATAGATAAATTCTCACAGAAACACCCTAGGAACTTATCTTTATTGAAAGATTGCATTGGGAAAACCTAAATCTAATGATTAGGTGCAAGAAGTTGGGTCCACAAAATATTCAAAAAGTGGAAGTGTTTTTCCTAATTTTCAGAGTTTGTTACAATTGGACTTAAAATTTGAAGCACTTACACATTGAATCTTTAAACATTTCAGTAATATGAAATTTAGTATTTTGAGTCTTGTTTTCAAATATGTAATTTATTCTAATACCCAGATGATACAAAATAATTTTTAATACGCATGTATAAAAGCCACTTTTTAAAAGTCACTTTTTTAGGGCCATACCATGCACGTGTACAAGCATCATAATTTGACATAAATAAAAGTATTTTTCTAATTCCTTTTGGGGAAAGACGTATATTATAATGAATATTGATGATATTTTTTATAATTTTTTCACAATATTTTTTTATTTATGAATTTTTTATTCGCCCTAATTTTTGGTTTTTAAAACCCTCGTGTACGGACACCATAGCTTGACCTAAACTTATCATTTTGAATTTTCATTGTGTATGAATTGTTCATGGATTGATGCCAGTATAATTTTTTTTAACAATAAAAATTAAATTAAACTCCAAATTCTATAAAAAAATGAAACCTAGCATTTATGGACTTGCTCTCATAAATTAATTAGAAAAAAATAGAAAATTAACTGTACCATAAATTTTTTTTACATATTTAAAAACCAGGATTTCGTCATATATAATGGGTTTTAATTTCATAAAATAATTTTAAAGAAAACCTCATTAGCTATATTACCAAAGTTTTTTCTCTTGAAATTATCATGACCTTGTACTTGCAGGTCTAAGCCTGAGTGTTGGGTTACCATTCCTTTTTTGAGCCTAAATCTAAATGAAAAACATGTATTGTGAGTTCCAAAACTTTTGAAAAAATTACCCACATCAAAATGGGTACCTATTTTCAAAAATGAACGGGTATTTGTTTTAAAGCTGAAAAAATGACACTTCCCTTGAATGTGGACCCAACTTCTTGCACTTACCCTAATGCTAACTCAACTTATTCCCAAGGCTTGTTTACATTAAGTATTG
Organism: Sequoia sempervirens; assembly: GCA_007258455.2. Taxonomy (NCBI): domain Eukaryota; kingdom Viridiplantae; phylum Streptophyta; class Pinopsida; order Cupressales; family Cupressaceae; genus Sequoia; species Sequoia sempervirens. The sequence continues at coordinate 1,006,719,522 of VDFB02281492.1, read as the reverse complement.
ACACGCTAGGTTCACTCAGGGTTCATTGTGATAATGTAGTTAAACACGAGGGATATACGGTTTGTAAGGTATCAAAAGGTACCATTTAAAGATATGCAAATAATCTCAGTCCAAAAATTTAATAACTTCATGAATTCAACAAATTTGCAACAATATTCTATGAAATTTAGACAAATTGCATTTATCCAAGTAGATTCATCTTTATGCATTCAACAATTTCATGGAGTCAAAAGATTTGAAATTAAAACTCCATGTATTCATTATTTTTTTGGAACATTTTCTGAAATCTAAACATCTATTCAAAAATAAAGCATAAAAAAATTACTGAAATGTAAAATTTCTCATAGGTATTATCCACACATGCCTTAAGAAATAACCAAACTAGAGCAAACCATTCCATACATCACTAGATTGCATCACAGATACACACAAAATGATGCATGATTTTAAAGAAAAGGGGGATTATTTTCCACTAGATAGTGTCAGTATGCACCCTTAAATGGTGCAACACGTAGTCTTGTCCGATAGGAACAAAAAATCAGCTACGTAAGATTTCATATCAGGAAATAAATTTGAAATTGGCTCTAATATTGATTAAATTCTAATGAAATATACAATTCTTCAATCTAGAATGGAACAAAAGGTAGGAAAAAGAACAAAAATTGAAATTTTTTTGGTTCTCTAACATCCACAAATTTTGAACTTAAAATAAAAATAAAGCAACAAATAACCTTTTATAGAAACAAGGCCCTAATGAGTTTAAAATTATTCCATCAAAGAGAATAAGAAAATAAAATTAAAATGTAGCACATGGAAGGTGATAGTTGTCATCAAAACATTCTAGGAAAAGTCAAAATACTTTGACTTCTTCATGAGCATCAATCTTCAACGTCAGATTCTAGCTCATAAATACTTCACATAAAACATGATTTTTTGTACATATCCAAAATATTTGGGACTACCAATCTTAACCAGGACTGGTAACAAACCTACCAAATTAACTTCAAAACTATATCAGCACAAAAAAATTCCAATATCCAGTATCTGATCATCTATTTTTCTTCATTGAACTCTGAGACCGAGGACTCATCTTCTCCCTTCCTTTATTGATATTCTCAAAAACTGACCAACACTTGCTGAATATGCTCCTTGAAACTTCTTGAATCACTTTCCAACTATACTTAAGCCTAGCATAATATTTTGATATTTGAATGATATTTTCATTTATCTGTCTCATTTCCACTTCATATTTAACCATAGCATTCGTACACTTTATAATTTCATCTATAGCCTCTTGACTTAATGAGTGAACAGGATCCTTAGTCACCCTTTCAAGAAATTTCTTGAAATATTTTACCTCTTTACCTCCCTTTCCTAAAGTTCGGGGTTCACAACTTCATTGTGCTAACATTTCAATAAAAAATTCATCTCTATCAATAAACTTCTTGCATCTCTCAGTGACCTTTTCAAATCCTTCTACACATTGTAGTAAAGTGTCACTTTTCCCATTCACTTATTTTCTCCATTTTTCAAATACTAGAACTTCTTGTTCTTTGGTTATGTTTTCATTCACCAACTCTCGGACATCTATCTGAATGAGATATTTTAACTTTTTCCTTTCTGAACCAATATGTTCTTAGTGAAATCCACATTCTCCTTTTAGTCTTTTAGATTTGTCACACCAAAAGTATGCCTCCTTATGTTTCCCAATTGCATCTTTGATTAACTATTCTCCTTGCATCACTAGGTACTCCATCTAGTCTTTGAATATCCTTAACTTATGGTGAAGATTTGTAATATAATCTACCTACTCCTCAGACATAAGTACCATATTTTTGGACAATTCAATATGCATTTGATCAGATTGGGCTAGCAACTTGATAAACCTTCCAAGAAGGCAATCCACTCCTTTAGCTTTGTTTTCTTTTTCTTACTCTTCTATACCCTAGTGGTAGTTGTCTCTAAGTTTACTTTCATTTCTTCTAGTTCCTCTCCCCCCATGATGAATTACTGACATTAATTATTGTTATCATATAATACCTAGGTATTATTTCATGCTTTCCCTTATCTCCTACCAAAGTAGCTTTTTGGATATTTCTTCATCCATCTGCATTCGTCTTCATCACATGTCTTGTATTTTCTCTACCTCTAGGTTTAGGGGTCTCTATTTCTTGCATTAAACTTCTAAGATCCACAAGAACCAATTCCACCTCCAATGGAGGAGCCATTTTCCTGACTAGCCAGTAAGGTGCTTCTTCATTCTGCTCTATCTCCTTATTATTTCATTGTTCCTGATGATCTACATGTTCAAGAACTTCTCCTTTTGAACTACCAACATTATCTATCACACCCCCAAAACATGAACACTTATTGTCCTTACTGGCATGGATTCTGAATTATCTGGATTTATCACTATCTCATCCTTTTCGAGACTTATATTCTCCTATCCCACTGTGTGTTCAACATCGATCCTTGGGGCATCATTTTCTTATTGTCCTGAAACATCAAGATTCTCCTCATTTCTTAATTCACCACCCAAGGTCCGTGAGGGATCTAAATTTTCACTTTCATCCTAGTCTTCTCCTGATTTATCAAAAGTTAGTGATTACTCCACATCATCTTTATTTCTTCCTTGTAGAAGTTAATCATCAACTATATCTTCATTACCAATATTATCAATGGGATTTTGGCCTACAATATCCCCTATTCCCCTTTCATCAATTTTCTCATGGTTTCCCACGTCTGGGGCAAGTGATCCTCTTATAAAATATTCTTCTTCTTTATTCATAGGATTTGACCCTATATCTAACACTTCTTCCACTACTGGTTGTACCATGGGATTTTCTTTAGATCATTTTTCTCCAAATTGTTTCATCATGGAAATAAGTTTCTCCCATTTCTTTCTAACTTTTTCATTTGAATCAGGACTTTCGTCTTGAATTATAGGAGTCCTTCCTAGTGTTTGTATCTTTGCTACCATATTAACTAAAGGTGGGGAGGTAAATATATTTGCAACCTTCTAGAATGTAGACCTTGTCTTAGCATGCACATGTTTCTTCATTCTCACATATTCATTAGTCATAGGCTAAGCTCTTGGCTTTACTATGGAAGAAAATGCCACTTTAGGCCTGGATGTTACATTGGCCTGATAAGCCATAGTCTCTTTATGTTTTCAATGTAATTCTCTAGCTTGAAGTGTCATAAACTCTTTCCTCACCATGTCTAGATACCTCTTCTTTTCCAAACTTTATTTTCTTTTTAGCAGTCTCTACTTATCCTGATTCATCTTATAACTATTGCTTTCTCTTCACATTAGGTGGGTATGTGAGCTTTATCCAAACTTCTTTTAATTCTTTATTGTAACCTCAAATCTAATGTTGAGTGTATGTCAATACTTGCTCAAGAATCTCATGAAGGGTTACTATCTCATTATTAGTATAATCTAGGTTTGGGATAGGTTCATCAAAAATATTTTCTTCATCATAAATTGCATTCAGTACCTCTTCATCATCTATATCCAACTGCTCTAGAATATCATTGATTCCAAGAAGCCTTGCTACTTGTAAGGACAACCTCTGGTATGATCGCTTCCTTAGCTCTTGATCATCATCAAAATTATGCAAAAAATATTCTAAATCATAAACATGAGCATACTTATTTTCTATTTTCTTGGCAAGGTTTCCCTCCGAGTCATAATTCTTTTGCCAGACTATAAAGAAATCTAGCTTATATAGCTTCAACTCTTCCTAACACATATCAACACTTTTAGCTGCAACACATTTATAATTCCCAAATGTGATGGGGAATTTCATAGAAAATTTATTGTGTGCTCATGCAAAAAGATCATGAGAGGTTTGCATTTGTCTCACCAATTCTAATAAAAACATTTTTATCTATTGGATACCTAGGTAGCATGATGGGGTATCCTTTAAATCCTTCCACCTTGATGTAGGTGAAAGTAGGAAATTGAATGTACCAACCCCTAACCAATTGGATAACACTTTGTGCTTCTAGGGATAATCTTTTCACTTTTTCACCTTCCATTATTCTTACCAGCCTCATAGAAAACACATCATTAACCCTCCAAGAATCCTCCTAGTATTGGTGGATAGTGATTTGGGGTACATGAGCATAAATCAAATTATTCCCAAATTCTCTACTTAGGGTACCAACTTTGTTTAATTCTTGAATATTTTCTGTCAGGCATAGGAGCAAACAACATAAGAAAACATAGAAAACCATAGGGTGTCTGGGAAGGTCATTAACATTTCAAATAGTCAGTTGCTCATGAAACTCCCCCAGTGAATTTTCATAGGGACTTCCATTATTTTTTCTATAAGACCAAATATCTAGGACTTAGATTTATTAGCATCTTTGAGTCCAAGTATCCTACTTAATAGGGTTATGATGTCCTGAACATCTTGAATAAACATAGAGCTTGGGATTGGTCTCATTTTTTTGGTAATATTCTCTTGGAACAATGTTGCATTCAAAAATTTCCTATTTTTTTCTTCTACACTCAAGTATGTCGTGTCTAGGGCTTTTAGATCCAATGGGTTCATGTGAATAAATGTGGGGAGACCAAATTTATATACAATCCCTCTTATAGAGAGGTCTACATAAAATATTCCTTCTTTCTCAATGACCCTCTCATACATTCCATTACCAGTTCATGGGCTTCCATTGCTAGCAAAAACCCTCTTGCCAAATGTAGTCCACTTGCAATGATGTTCTTTGTGCAATGAGAGGAATTATCTTGTCAAATATGTTTAACAAATTCAACATCAATAAACCATTCAGGATGAGTTTCTATAATTATCCTACCAAGTGATACGATCTATGAAATAGGGGACTCGAATTCCTCATCTATCACCCTTCTTCTGGAAGTGCTCATATTTTTTCTAGGTTTCCTGTATTGTTAGCAGATATGTTCCTTATATGCGAGTTAGGGTTAAATATAACCTTCCATTTTCAATAATTCATAAAAATTTTGTCTCCAATTAGGTTAAATTCTCTTCAAAATAATCAACATTTTAACTACCTAACCAGTAGCAATGTCATTTAACCTAAGCCATGCATGCATACAAGAATTAATAGAATTTCAATTATTCAAAGTATACCTGGTTTTGATGATTATACAATTTTTTGCACGTGACCTTGAAACCCTTGGTAGCTATCATCTTTAGCTTCTCAAGACTTGCCTTTCTTTGAGTGTGACAATCTTGGTTTTAATTATTTAATTTTGTTATAGGTGAGTAGTCTAGCACAAGGTAGACTATTACACAAGCAACCAAATGCACGAGGTGGTGCCAAGTATCTGTATTATTCACCACCTTCATTAATTTCATTTTGAAATGTATTAATTTCACTGAATAAAGATGAAATCATGGCAGATTAAGTTTCAAATCATGAACTCTTCAGTTTCTATACGAGGCCTACTATTAGAGAAGAAGAAAATGGAGGAAGCTGACGTAGCACACTTATGTGTCACTTCAATTATTACAAGGAAAAGGCCTTAGAAGCAATGCCACCTTTGGATACTTAACAAATTATAATCAAATGAGGCTTGAATCATCTAACATTGGACCTTGAAAATATTACCACAAGTCGAGACTTTTACCCACAAGGTTCATGAGAACCAGGTGCAAAGGGAGACCTGGGACCAAGATCAAATAAGAATAAGTGTATAGGTATGAATAGGGATCATCATGGAAAAAACAAGCCCACAAGTGAAGAAACAATTCAAAAAATCAAATTAGGCAACAGTGAATAAAGTTATCTATATTGGCTTCAAAAATATTTAATAATAGAATATAGAAAATTGAATAGTTTCTAAACTACTAGGTTTTGAAAAAAAAATGTATTTGGTGAGGATTGAAATTTCAATCATTGGTACTTAAATTTCAAGGAAAAATACATTAGGTGTCGTCTAACCACCTAACCAAAATGATAATATTTTTTTATAATATTTTAGATATTAGTAGAAGCTCATGTCCCAATGTGATGGATATTTCTTTGTAATTTTTTTCCAAGTAAATAATTAATTATGAATTTTTTATTACAAATTTTAAAAAATATAAAAACTCGTATGTCTAACCACCTTAACTTGGTCAAAACTTCATGAAATTCATTTTTTTTTAAAATCCTATGGTATGTGAAGCATAGAAGGTGATGCATGTTTCAGATTAAAAAAATGTGATACCATTTAGTTATATATGTTTTTTAATCATCCTATCGAAATCAAAACTTTTGAATTAATTCAAATAAAAAATGAGTAATAATTACTTATTAAATTCAAAGTAAAGAATAATTTATATTGGTGGAAAGTTCAGAATCTCCTTTAAAAACTATTTTCATTTCATCAATTTTGGGTAAAAAAAGTCATCAGCCACATACCCATCATATTGCCACTTTTTGGCTCATCATGATCCTGCACATGCCCTAATTAGAAACATATTTGCAACAAAGCTTTCAGTCCCTAGTTCCACATAAAAGGAAAGCCACTACTCGGTGAACCAATGAAGAGGAGAAATTAACACACTTGGAAAATTTCAATGTCTGAGTGACTACCCACCAAGCATGATTACCAGTCGAGCGAAAAGTGAAACTTGCTAAAGATAAAACATCTTAGAGCAACAACATCAACTCCTAGGACTCGAGGGTTTGGTAATTTGATGTGACTCAGCAAAAGATTCTACAACATTCCAAGTCTAAAAAAGAAAAACTTAAGCAGGGCCAAGCAAGGTGGATCAAAACCAAGCATTTTACCATTTCCTCCAAAAGTAGCATGTTGGGTATTTTTTAGAACCAAACTTAATCTCACTATATACCTATGAATTTTCATGAATTCAATAATAATCATAGGTAATGATTGGAAAATGAACAAGTAAAGGATTGCTAAGCCTTTACTTCTACTCTTCAGGCTCTGTGAAATCGAGGAGGGTGATCCTGAAAATGCTTATATGATACACTTGTGCCATTTTATCATGAACATTGAAAAAAATAGATTCATTCCTATCAAATGCAAATAGACAAAATTGTTTAAGGATTTGGCTGACCCTTTAACGGATTGTTACCTAAAGCAAGGAATGAGTGGTACTTTCTACCACTTTACTACAATTATAGGTGTGTCAAAAATTGTAATTAGGATTTGTGTTCTTTGCCAGGTTCGAGCAGACTCACTTACATCTATAATAACCAAATTAATAGACCAATACCATATCTATGGGTGAAGGACTTATACTTGCAATAAATTTTAATACCTTAGCAAATGAAGACAAACATTTATAGACTATTGTATATTGCTTTTCAACATACAAATCAATGTATATACAAACAAAAACTTCTTATTGATCCTTGAATTTAATCTCAAAAACCTATGATCTTATTTAAACATTTAATCAATTATTTGAATAAAAGCATATACAAAATCATACATTCAATCAAGTGATTGAAGACAAATAAAAGAATAATCTGAAAGGAAAAATACAAAGGAGATAATTTTATTACATAATTTGCAATTATCCTTTGCATTCCATTTCTACTATAAAACCATTATGCTCAAAAAGTTTGAGTGCATTCTTAAGACTCAATGCTAATCTATTTCTCTATGCTTGACTTAAAAAATTACTCTTACATGAGCTCAAAATTACTTAACCATCAAAAGATCCTTGTAATTGGCCTTGAATTCCCATTTATAGAAACAAGCGAGCAAGAAGCATCAGGCCAAATAGGAATTAAACTCAAATTTACATTTAACCTACATTTCATTTAAATTTCAAAATTCCCTAGATAGTTATATTTACATCTTTCAAAGTGGAGGAAAATCATATGATGCAAGGGAATCTACGAAAAACCACAACTCATCAGGGTAGATCAGACCCAACTTCAACTAAGAAGATCAAATTCAATAAATCAACAAAATCCACTATACATTTCACCAATTTCACTTATTCTTTTACCAAAATCCATCCATTTACTTGCCATTCTAAAGTATACCAATCATCACAATAAAAAAATCAGTGTTCTACACCATCAGTAGCTTCTTATACATCATAATCTTCATTAAAATGACTTAACTAAACCGATATCACCGTCAAAAAACAAAGAACCAATCACTTCTTTCAACATTCACTCATACCTCTTCAATGCAACTCACTCTTTAAAGAAAATTGACAACTTTCCACACATTCTTACTCACTAGACATCAAAGGCACTCAAATAATCATGTTTTTTATTGCAATAAACCAAATATATATTTACATAATACTAGTTTATCAGACTCATTGGTTCTTCTAGACATATCACCTTTTACACATAGGGACCCTATTGTTCAAAACACACTAGATTAGCAAGTATTGTACCCAGAACACTCTCAAAAGATAGATAGACTTTCAACATCATGGTTTAAGCAATTTCAACACAAAATAAATCCCCTTTATCTATATATTTACAAAAGTACATCTTCTTGTAGTCTTAATACCCAAACCCTTATAGCATATAAAGTAAAAAAAAATGAGTACATCGAGCAAACCATATTGGAACTCCAGAATCCACTTACTATTCCAGGGACCCATTTCAGCCAATAATAACATACAACAAAATCAAATACACTTGTTTTGAAACAATCATCAGAAAACCTAACTGTACACTGCCAAAGAGCCCCAATTAGGTCATTTTCTCAAAGGAAGGAATATTTAGTCATCACCAAAATATGAAGTGACCTCAAACAATCTTTTTACCAATCTCAAAATTCAATATCCTTCAACTTTTAGGAATGTAAAAGATTAAATTATCAATGTTCTTTAAAACCCTACTTTATGCACAAAACAAGCATTAACCAACGAGGGTTTGTTAGAAAGGTATGATCCATACCTGTACTTTCTTTGGGCCACTACCTCAAGCATGATTTTTTTTTTTCATATGTGGTCTAAACCTTGTTCCATCCTTAAATATTTCATCTTCTTCAAAACACCACAAGGAGCCATCCTTTTTCATTAGTAAACTTTATCTTTTCTAAGAAATCTGCAACCAGACATCAAATTCTTATTTCCCCTGCATTATTCAACATACACACAACCTATCACATCCACGACTATCCTACCCCACTAATCTACACTAACTAATTCAGTGTGGTAGAATTTTTTTAGTTTCTACACTCTCAAACCACGTTATAAGGGTTTACATACTAGTATGTATAGAATTGACTCAAAAAAAATATTTTCTTATTAAAATTCCTTCAAAATGGTTTTAAATAAATGCTACTACCCTATGATATCATGTAAATTGAAGAACTAAGTCAGGTATTATAGTGCAAACCTAATGAATAAGTAATACGCTGAAAGGAAACAAGAAATTTCAAGAACAGGGAACTTTGTTTATCACATATTCTTCAATAATACAATGCTTGATCACTTGCTTGCCTTCCCAAAGCCTTAAATAGATGCTTTCACCATGTAATTTTACTTTCCCTTCATCTCCAATTGATTAACTACCTCTTACAACCAGATGACTGTTCACATTCTTGTCATTTTGTGCACTTTTACATAATTAGCAACTTTTAGCATTTTTTTACAATTTTTATTTTTTCTATCTTTATTCCACCTAGCGACCTATTTGTGACCATAAATATGTTATTTATAACCCTTCATGACCTTATTACATATATTTACATGCTTTCACATTTGAAAGTTCATTTTTTTACAAATTTTCCAATTAGAGGAATCTTGTGAGCAAGGTGCTCCTGCACCATACAACCAACCAACAAAACTTTCCAAGTCCCTTGGAAAAATATTGTATCAAATTTTCTTGTACCTACAAAAAAACCAAAAATTTCCTTGGACTGCTTCCTCTTTCTATCTCTTGAATCTTCTGCTTGTCTTTGCCTTTGACATCTATCTTCATCTCTTCTTTCTCCTATCTTCTCTTTCCTTTTCCTTTCTCTTTCACAATCACTTTTTCTCTTTCAAAAGGAAACATGACTATCCTTCCATAGCTCTCATTTCCTTTTTCCAAGCAATCTATCCTCTTTCCTCAATTCATCCTTGACCTTCTCTGACCAACTTGTCATCATATTTTCATCTTCTCATCTACTCCCATCAGTGGAGTACATTTTATGCTAAAAAATCAAGTGCTTCTTCAAATAGTTATCCATCTTCTATACTACCTCACTACACAACTTTCCAACTCAACAAACTATCCATATTACCCAATAGAAGATCCTAGAAGATGCCTCGCACTCTTTACCTTGCACTTTCTACCAAGCTTAATCCCCATTGGAGGATGGTGACCATAGACCTCAACTTGTATGGCAATACACAACTCAAAACTCTTTCTCTCTACAACATAGATGGATCAAGTACCTGCAACCAAACTCAATAACAAATTGACTGGAAAACATCAACAAACTATCAATTAAACAAATCCTCAAAACCTTGCTAGCTCTGATACCAATTGTTGCAAGGGAATCTACCCAAAACTACAACTCATATTGGTTTAATTAATTAAGTCACTTATTCCTTTAGTTACTTAAGCTAAAATTGACACATTAATAATTGATTAATTATTAAGTGTACCTGCACACTCGGAGTTTCATTTAG
>VDFB02281492.1:1006665664-1006708824 GCA_007258455.2 Sequoia sempervirens | reverse complement strand
ACATCTTGTGTAAATAAGGACAATGGTTGGAATCAGACAACAAGAAGCATATATATAGATCAATATAATAGTGATGAAGATAAAGAAACATGGTATGATGACAAAATAGACATGCAAGAAACCTCTCCTTGTAATATCTATGTTAATGAAGAACTAAAAGATATGCAATATGCCATTCTATGTCAATTTTTGATAAATGACAATAGTGTAAGTGATGAAGATATCTCATTGCAAATCAATGGTCATGATATTGCAACTAAAAATTTAAGCATTAATTATGAAAATTATGAGCATAGTTTATGCAGTGATGAGTTTTTTTAGTGATGAACATCATGATGACAATGAAGTTAGTGATTTTTTTTTTAGGATTATGAATTATTCTATAAAGATGATCTAAAGGTGCCTTCTTCATATAAAGGATGCAATGATGTAAATGCTGATGAAGTCGTGCTTGTTCATAAGTGAGTGAATAAATTTCATTTGATGAGTACCTAGAATGTAGTTCAACTTCTATATCAATGGAGCATACTAACTCTATGACTAATGATGACTTTGAAGATAAAAATTTGTGTGTTCAGTACCTAGAGCCTAAGCACGGTGTTAGAGATGATAAGGATGTTGATGGTGCTCATTATGATTATAATGATCATGATTATGTGCCTGCTACTTGTGACTACTCATGTGAAGTAGAGATGGAAATGTTTGTGACACATGAAGAGGATTTTGATGTGCATAATATTTGGAAATGTGTTGATTCATATATATATATGTGGAGCCACTAGCTGATGAAAATAATAATGATATGGAATATGTTGTTCCTTTATAGAAATGGACATATTTTCATTTAATGAAGAGTGCATTGGTGTGAACAATAATGAAGATGCTTGTTCAATTGTTAATGAACAACTTTCACATTACAATGAATCTTCAACATTTTGGTGAACACACCTATCAATTTATGATGCACATGAAGTTGTGAACACAAATGAATGTCTTTCTGATGACCCTTTTAGTTCTCAAATGTTTGAGCCTTTATTTGAACATTTCATTTGGAATTGTATAATGGTCTAAAGATGAGTTTGAAATCATGTATAAACTTGAGATGGAAGTTGGAATCAGCCAACAAGAAGCATATATATAGATCAATATAATAGTGATGAAGATAAAGAAACATGGTATGATGACAAAATAGACATGCAAGAAACCTCTCCTTGTAATATCTATGTTAATGAAGAACTAAAAGATATGCAATATGCCATTCTATGTCAATTTTTGATAAATGACAATAGTGTAAATATGCCATTCTATGTCAATTTTTGATAAATGACAATAGTGTAAGTGATGAAGATATCTCATTGCAAATCAATGGTCATGATATTGCAACTAAAAATTTAAGCATTAATTATGAAAATTATGAGCATAGTTTATGCAGTGATGAGTTTTTTTAGTGATGAACATCATGATGACAATGAAGTTAGTGATTTTTTTTTTAGGATTATGAACTATTCTATAAAGATGATCTAAAGGTGCCTTCTTCATATAAAGGATGCAATGATGTAAATGCTGATGAAGTCGTGCTTGTTCATAAGTGAGTGAATAAATTTCATTTGATGAGTACCTAGAATGTAGTTCAACTTCTATATCAATGGAGCATACTAACTCTATGACTAATGATGACTTTGAAGATAAAAATTTGTGTGTTCAGTACCTAGAGCCTAAGCACGGTGTTAGAGATGATAAGGATGTTGATGGTGCTCATTATGATTATAATGATCATGATTATGTGCCTGCTACTTGTGACTACTCATGTGAAGTAGAGATGGAAATGTTTGTGACACATGAAGAGGATTTTGATGTGCATAATATTTGGAAATGTGTTGATTCATATATATATGTGGAGCCACTAGCTGATGAAAATAATAATGATATGGAATATGTTGTTCCTTTATAGAAATGGACATATTTTCATTTAATGAAGAGTGCATTGGTGTGAACAATAATGAAGATGCTTGTTCAATTGTTAATGAACAACTTTCACATTACAATGAATCTTCAACATTTTGGTGAACACACCTATCAATTTATGATGCACATGAAGTTGTGAACACAAATGAATGTCTTTCTGATGACCCTTTTAGTTCTCAAATGTTTGAGCCTTTATTTGAACATTTCATTTGGAATTGCATAATGGTCTAAAGATGAGTTTGAAATCATGTATAAACTTGAGATGGAAGTGTTTGTTGATGCATGGGATGCTCATAGGAATGTTGTTTCTTGTGATAACCTTGATTTGAATGATGACAATGATGCTATGGATTTTGATGAATATTATTTTTAGAGATCACTAGGATATGTGATAGTGTGGCTCATTTGCAATGCTCAAATGAATGTCACTACCAATATAATGCAAGTTAGTTTGAGCATATGCCTGTATGAACACTTTTTGTTCATCACACAAATTGAGTTCTTGTTTGCCATGGGACAAAAATTAGAGGATGACTCCAAGGTTTTATATGAGTCTTTTATTCAATCTGATTTCTTGAACATGGAGCTATAACTTGACTTCAACATTTGAATCAAGGCATATGCTTCTAGATGGAACTATTGAACAAAGTGTTTATGAAAATTTCATGTTTAATACGCAAACTAAATATGATGTTAAAGTTTATGAAGTCAATGGTCAAGTGGACTATGAATGTTTTCAAATTTTAGTTCAATTGGAAGAGAATTTAGTGGAACATGGAAATGAGTTGGATACGGTAAAATGTCACAATGATTATGGATTTCAGTTAGTGTCTGATTGCAAATTTTAGATTGACAGAATTAATGGTGACATTAGAAAGCATAGTGATATGGTTAAGCATGCCAGTGTTGATGTTGGTTCTTAGGTATATAATAACAATGTTTTCAGACTTGGCCTAGATAAAACAATAGAGAACAAAGTTTTTGACAAAGATAAATAGTGGTTCTACATTTTTAGGAGCCTAGGGCCACCAAATGAAGTTTGAAAAATGGTTTCAATGCAACATAAAGGATAGGTTCTAGAGCACCCAATGGATTTGGCCCTTGGTCTACTCCCCAGAGATCTAGAATCTCACCATGCCTACACAGGGAATACATCCATGAAAATGAGCCACTGATAGCACCATCAAATTTTACAAATTTAAAATGCCCATCTCTTTTCAATGTGTCGACAGAGCTTAGGTCAACATGTTGCTAAATCTACCTCAGAGCCCATCTTCGCCAATTAAAATTTTGTAACTCAAAGTTCATCTTGCAAATTCACATGGTAGAATGTTTTTTGGTACATATGGTAATACGCCTACTCAGTTTTGTGCCCCTTGGATTGGTTTTGATGGGCTATTTAATGCTTTTTTTACTACAACCGAGCTAAATTTGGTGTTCTAGAAAGTTGAAAATTTCACAATTCTGAAGGCAACCCATTTCTTGTTTTGGTCTTAAACATATTTAGATCAATTTTCATAGAAAATGGATGCCATGTGATACATTTTAAGCTATTTCAGTTACAACAAACACATCTAGTGAGCTAGTTTACAAAGGAGGTACCTTATTTTTCATTGTTGGGTAAAATCTAATTTAAAACCTACGTTTTAAATAGTTTATTATGGCTGCTTGCAAAAAATCTCAGCTCTAGGGGTTCTCATTTGCGTGCAGTGAATTTCCTTCATTTGGGCAGCAAGAGAAATTAAATTCCCCCCTTTTTCCCAGTGTTTCAAAAACTAATGTTTAAGATATTTTAAATATTTTAAATGTTGTTGTAGTCCAAATGCACATGCACATACACTAATAAACCTTTACAATAGTTTTATTTTCTTTGTAAAGCCTTGCCTTCTAGTGCACAACAACTCTTTTTATCGTCAGCAAAAGCTAGCAAGAAAGCAGGGAGAAGAGAGGGAGATGTAGGGAAAGTAAATGATGGAATTTTAAAATATTTTAGATGTACCAATGTGTTTTAATGTTTTTTTCTCATTGTTGCCCACAATGTTTTAAAGGAGAGCAATTTTGGCAACATTTTCTACAATTTTTTGTTGCTAGTAACATTAAAAATGCCTAAAAATGATTCCTCATGCCATGGAAATCATTCTCTTGTTGATTTGAGGAGTTTTTCTACCCACCACTACCAAAAATGATCTACAATGAACATCTCTTGGAGCTTAAAAAAAATGTGGTCACGTTTTTGGGTTTTAAGCTAAATTTTAATGTAATTATGGGCTGCAAAATGGTGTTTTTTTCCTTCCAAAAGGTGCATGGACCTTTTCTCACACATGGGTAGTGGTTTTGGCCATGAATTACATATTTTTTTAACATAGGTAAGCTCAAATGACATATGAAAGGTGCATAAATTTCCTAGTAGCCAAAGAAATGTATGAATTTACATTTTCAGATATAATGTGAATGGTTTTCACCACCACATGCCTAGGTTAAAATAAAGCTTAGTATTTAGTTGAAGACAAAATGAAATTGGTAATTATAGGTGAATGTGAGTCAATTTTAGGAAGAATGCACAGAAAGATGGATTTCAGACCAAATGTTTGCAAAAATGTCAAACTATTTGCAATATAAAATGAGGTCTCCAGAATGTTAAAATGTATGATTAAACCATATATTGAAAAGCTAGCAGTGAAGTTAACAGTATATTGGTAAAGATTTTACCTACAGTGAAAAATGGAAACTGAGTAAGTGGATTTTGACCTATTGATGCGGATGTTAGTTACACACTGACAAATAGATAAATTCTCACAGAAACACCCTAGGAACTTATCTTTATTGAAAGATTGCATTGGGAAAACCTAAATCTAATGATTAGGTGCAAGAAGTTGGGTCCACAAAATATTCAAAAAGTGGAAGTGTTTTTCCTAATTTTCAGAGTTTGTTACAATTGGACTTAAAATTTGAAGCACTTACACATTGAATCTTTAAACATTTCAGTAATATGAAATTTAGTATTTTGAGTCTTGTTTTCAAATATGTAATTTATTCTAATACCCAGATGATACAAAATAATTTTTAATACGCATGTATAAAAGCCACTTTTTAAAAGTCACTTTTTTAGGGCCATACCATGCACGTGTACAAGCATCATAATTTGACATAAATAAAAGTATTTTTCTAATTCCTTTTGGGGAAAGACGTATATTATAATGAATATTGATGATATTTTTTATAATTTTTTCACAATATTTTTTTATTTATGAATTTTTTATTCGCCCTAATTTTTGGTTTTTAAAACCCTCGTGTACGGACACCATAGCTTGACCTAAACTTATCATTTTTTGAATTTTCTTTTTTTTCATTGTGTAAGGAATTGTTCATAGATTGATGCCATATAATTTTTTTAACAATAAAATTAACAAATCAAAATTTATAAAAAAAATGAAAACCTAGCATTTTGAGTTTATGGACTTGTTTCCTCATAAATTAATTAAAAAATAGAAAAATTAATCAAATGATAAATTTTTTTACATATTTAAAAACTAGACGTTGTCATATATAATGGGTTTTAATTTCATAAAATAATTTTAAAGAAAACCTCATTAGCTATATTACCAAAGTTTTTTCTCTTGAAATTATCATGACCTTGTACTTGCAGGTCTAAGCCTGAGTGTTGGGTTACCATTCCTTTTTTGAGCCTAAATCTAAATGAAAAACATGTATTGTGAGTTCCAAAACTTTTGAAAAAATTACCCACATCAAAATGGGTACCTATTTTCAAAAATGAACGGGTATTTGTTTTAAAGCTGAAAAAATGACACTTCCCTTGAATGTGGACCCAACTTCTTGCACTTACCCTAATGCTAACTCAACTTATTCCCAAGGCTTGTTTACATTAAGTATTGACACGCTAGGTTCACTCAGGGTTCATTGTGATAATGTAGTTAAACACGAGGGATATACGGTTTGTAAGGTATCAAAAGGTACCATTTAAAGATATGCAAATAATCTCAGTCCAAAAATTTAATAACTTCATGAATTCAACAAATTTGCAACAATATTCTATGAAATTTAGACAAATTGCATTTATCCAAGTAGATTCATCTTTATGCATTCAACAATTTCATGGAGTCAAAAGATTTGAAATTAAAACTCCATGTATTCATTATTTTTTTGGAACATTTTCTGAAATCTAAACATCTATTCAAAAATAAAGCATAAAAAAATTACTGAAATGTAAAATTTCTCATAGGTATTATCCACACATGCCTTAAGAAATAACCAAACTAGAGCAAACCATTCCATACATCACTAGATTGCATCACAGATACACACAAAATGATGCATGATTTTAAAGAAAAGGGGGATTATTTTCCACTAGATAGTGTCAGTATGCACCCTTAAATGGTGCAACACGTAGTCTTGTCCGATAGGAACAAAAAATCAGCTACGTAAGATTTCATATCAGGAAATAAATTTGAAATTGGCTCTAATATTGATTAAATTCTAATGAAATATACAATTCTTCAATCTAGAATGGAACAAAAGGTAGGAAAAAGAACAAAAATTGAAATTTTTTTGGTTCTCTAACATCCACAAATTTTGAACTTAAAATAAAAATAAAGCAACAAATAACCTTTTATAGAAACAAGGCCCTAATGAGTTTAAAATTATTCCATCAAAGAGAATAAGAAAATAAAATTAAAATGTAGCACATGGAAGGTGATAGTTGTCATCAAAACATTCTAGGAAAAGTCAAAATACTTTGACTTCTTCATGAGCATCAATCTTCAACGTCAGATTCTAGCTCATAAATACTTCACATAAAACATGATTTTTTGTACATATCCAAAATATTTGGGACTACCAATCTTAACCAGGACTGGTAACAAACCTACCAAATTAACTTCAAAACTATATCAGCACAAAAAAATTCCAATATCCAGTATCTGATCATCTATTTTTCTTCATTGAACTCTGAGACCGAGGACTCATCTTCTCCCTTCCTTTATTGATATTCTCAAAAACTGACCAACACTTGCTGAATATGCTCCTTGAAACTTCTTGAATCACTTTCCAACTATACTTAAGCCTAGCATAATATTTTGATATTTGAATGATATTTTCATTTATCTGTCTCATTTCCACTTCATATTTAACCATAGCATTCGTACACTTTATAATTTCATCTATAGCCTCTTGACTTAATGAGTGAACAGGATCCTTAGTCACCCTTTCAAGAAATTTCTTGAAATATTTTACCTCTTTACCTCCCTTTCCTAAAGTTCGGGGTTCACAACTTCATTGTGCTAACATTTCAATAAAAAATTCATCTCTATCAATAAACTTCTTGCATCTCTCAGTGACCTTTTCAAATCCTTCTACACATTGTAGTAAAGTGTCACTTTTCCCATTCACTTATTTTCTCCATTTTTCAAATACTAGAACTTCTTGTTCTTTGGTTATGTTTTCATTCACCAACTCTCGGACATCTATCTGAATGAGATATTTTAACTTTTTCCTTTCTGAACCAATATGTTCTTAGTGAAATCCACATTCTCCTTTTAGTCTTTTAGATTTGTCACACCAAAAGTATGCCTCCTTATGTTTCCCAATTGCATCTTTGATTAACTATTCTCCTTGCATCACTAGGTACTCCATCTAGTCTTTGAATATCCTTAACTTATGGTGAAGATTTGTAATATAATCTACCTACTCCTCAGACATAAGTACCATATTTTTGGACAATTCAATATGCATTTGATCAGATTGGGCTAGCAACTTGATAAACCTTCCAAGAAGGCAATCCACTCCTTTAGCTTTGTTTTCTTTTTCTTACTCTTCTATACCCTAGTGGTAGTTGTCTCTAAGTTTACTTTCATTTCTTCTAGTTCCTCTCCCCCCATGATGAATTACTGACATTAATTATTGTTATCATATAATACCTAGGTATTATTTCATGCTTTCCCTTATCTCCTACCAAAGTAGCTTTTTGGATATTTCTTCATCCATCTGCATTCGTCTTCATCACATGTCTTGTATTTTCTCTACCTCTAGGTTTAGGGGTCTCTATTTCTTGCATTAAACTTCTAAGATCCACAAGAACCAATTCCACCTCCAATGGAGGAGCCATTTTCCTGACTAGCCAGTAAGGTGCTTCTTCATTCTGCTCTATCTCCTTATTATTTCATTGTTCCTGATGATCTACATGTTCAAGAACTTCTCCTTTTGAACTACCAACATTATCTATCACACCCCCAAAACATGAACACTTATTGTCCTTACTGGCATGGATTCTGAATTATCTGGATTTATCACTATCTCATCCTTTTCGAGACTTATATTCTCCTATCCCACTGTGTGTTCAACATCGATCCTTGGGGCATCATTTTCTTATTGTCCTGAAACATCAAGATTCTCCTCATTTCTTAATTCACCACCCAAGGTCCGTGAGGGATCTAAATTTTCACTTTCATCCTAGTCTTCTCCTGATTTATCAAAAGTTAGTGATTACTCCACATCATCTTTATTTCTTCCTTGTAGAAGTTAATCATCAACTATATCTTCATTACCAATATTATCAATGGGATTTTGGCCTACAATATCCCCTATTCCCCTTTCATCAATTTTCTCATGGTTTCCCACGTCTGGGGCAAGTGATCCTCTTATAAAATATTCTTCTTCTTTATTCATAGGATTTGACCCTATATCTAACACTTCTTCCACTACTGGTTGTACCATGGGATTTTCTTTAGATCATTTTTCTCCAAATTGTTTCATCATGGAAATAAGTTTCTCCCATTTCTTTCTAACTTTTTCATTTGAATCAGGACTTTCGTCTTGAATTATAGGAGTCCTTCCTAGTGTTTGTATCTTTGCTACCATATTAACTAAAGGTGGGGAGGTAAATATATTTGCAACCTTCTAGAATGTAGACCTTGTCTTAGCATGCACATGTTTCTTCATTCTCACATATTCATTAGTCATAGGCTAAGCTCTTGGCTTTACTATGGAAGAAAATGCCACTTTAGGCCTGGATGTTACATTGGCCTGATAAGCCATAGTCTCTTTATGTTTTCAATGTAATTCTCTAGCTTGAAGTGTCATAAACTCTTTCCTCACCATGTCTAGATACCTCTTCTTTTCCAAACTTTATTTTCTTTTTAGCAGTCTCTACTTATCCTGATTCATCTTATAACTATTGCTTTCTCTTCACATTAGGTGGGTATGTGAGCTTTATCCAAACTTCTTTTAATTCTTTATTGTAACCTCAAATCTAATGTTGAGTGTATGTCAATACTTGCTCAAGAATCTCATGAAGGGTTACTATCTCATTATTAGTATAATCTAGGTTTGGGATAGGTTCATCAAAAATATTTTCTTCATCATAAATTGCATTCAGTACCTCTTCATCATCTATATCCAACTGCTCTAGAATATCATTGATTCCAAGAAGCCTTGCTACTTGTAAGGACAACCTCTGGTATGATCGCTTCCTTAGCTCTTGATCATCATCAAAATTATGCAAAAAATATTCTAAATCATAAACATGAGCATACTTATTTTCTATTTTCTTGGCAAGGTTTCCCTCCGAGTCATAATTCTTTTGCCAGACTATAAAGAAATCTAGCTTATATAGCTTCAACTCTTCCTAACACATATCAACACTTTTAGCTGCAACACATTTATAATTCCCAAATGTGATGGGGAATTTCATAGAAAATTTATTGTGTGCTCATGCAAAAAGATCATGAGAGGTTTGCATTTGTCTCACCAATTCTAATAAAAACATTTTTATCTATTGGATACCTAGGTAGCATGATGGGGTATCCTTTAAATCCTTCCACCTTGATGTAGGTGAAAGTAGGAAATTGAATGTACCAACCCCTAACCAATTGGATAACACTTTGTGCTTCTAGGGATAATCTTTTCACTTTTTCACCTTCCATTATTCTTACCAGCCTCATAGAAAACACATCATTAACCCTCCAAGAATCCTCCTAGTATTGGTGGATAGTGATTTGGGGTACATGAGCATAAATCAAATTATTCCCAAATTCTCTACTTAGGGTACCAACTTTGTTTAATTCTTGAATATTTTCTGTCAGGCATAGGAGCAAACAACATAAGAAAACATAGAAAACCATAGGGTGTCTGGGAAGGTCATTAACATTTCAAATAGTCAGTTGCTCATGAAACTCCCCCAGTGAATTTTCATAGGGACTTCCATTATTTTTTCTATAAGACCAAATATCTAGGACTTAGATTTATTAGCATCTTTGAGTCCAAGTATCCTACTTAATAGGGTTATGATGTCCTGAACATCTTGAATAAACATAGAGCTTGGGATTGGTCTCATTTTTTTGGTAATATTCTCTTGGAACAATGTTGCATTCAAAAATTTCCTATTTTTTTCTTCTACACTCAAGTATGTCGTGTCTAGGGCTTTTAGATCCAATGGGTTCATGTGAATAAATGTGGGGAGACCAAATTTATATACAATCCCTCTTATAGAGAGGTCTACATAAAATATTCCTTCTTTCTCAATGACCCTCTCATACATTCCATTACCAGTTCATGGGCTTCCATTGCTAGCAAAAACCCTCTTGCCAAATGTAGTCCACTTGCAATGATGTTCTTTGTGCAATGAGAGGAATTATCTTGTCAAATATGTTTAACAAATTCAACATCAATAAACCATTCAGGATGAGTTTCTATAATTATCCTACCAAGTGATACGATCTATGAAATAGGGGACTCGAATTCCTCATCTATCACCCTTCTTCTGGAAGTGCTCATATTTTTTCTAGGTTTCCTGTATTGTTAGCAGATATGTTCCTTATATGCGAGTTAGGGTTAAATATAACCTTCCATTTTCAATAATTCATAAAAATTTTGTCTCCAATTAGGTTAAATTCTCTTCAAAATAATCAACATTTTAACTACCTAACCAGTAGCAATGTCATTTAACCTAAGCCATGCATGCATACAAGAATTAATAGAATTTCAATTATTCAAAGTATACCTGGTTTTGATGATTATACAATTTTTTGCACGTGACCTTGAAACCCTTGGTAGCTATCATCTTTAGCTTCTCAAGACTTGCCTTTCTTTGAGTGTGACAATCTTGGTTTTAATTATTTAATTTTGTTATAGGTGAGTAGTCTAGCACAAGGTAGACTATTACACAAGCAACCAAATGCACGAGGTGGTGCCAAGTATCTGTATTATTCACCACCTTCATTAATTTCATTTTGAAATGTATTAATTTCACTGAATAAAGATGAAATCATGGCAGATTAAGTTTCAAATCATGAACTCTTCAGTTTCTATACGAGGCCTACTATTAGAGAAGAAGAAAATGGAGGAAGCTGACGTAGCACACTTATGTGTCACTTCAATTATTACAAGGAAAAGGCCTTAGAAGCAATGCCACCTTTGGATACTTAACAAATTATAATCAAATGAGGCTTGAATCATCTAACATTGGACCTTGAAAATATTACCACAAGTCGAGACTTTTACCCACAAGGTTCATGAGAACCAGGTGCAAAGGGAGACCTGGGACCAAGATCAAATAAGAATAAATTAATTAGAAACATATTTTCAATAAAACTTTCAGTCCCTAGTTCCACATAAAATGGAAGCCACTACTGGGTGAACCAATGAAGAGGGGAAACTAACAAACTTGGAAAATTTTAATGTATGAGTGACGACCCACCAGGCATGATTACCGGTTGAGCAAAAAATGAAACTTACTAAAGATAAAACATCTTAGAGCAACAACACCAACTCCTAGGACTTGAGGGTTTGGTAATTCGACGTGACTCAACAAAAGATTCTACAACATTCCAAGTCTACAAAAAAAAAACTTAAGCAAGTCCAAGCAAGGTGGATCAAAACCAAGCATTTTATCATTTCCTCCAAAAGTAGCATATTGGTTATTTTTTAGAACCAAACTTAATCTCACCATATAATAAGCATAGGTAAGGATTGGCCAATGAACAAGTAAAGGATTGCTAAGCCTTTACTTCTACTCTTCAGGCTCTGTGAAATCGAGGAGGGTGATCCTGACAATGTTTATATGATACACTTGTGCCATTTTATCATAAACATTGAAAAAAATAGATGCATTCCTATCAGATGCAAATAGAAAAAATTCTTTAAGGATTTGGTTGACCCTTTAATGAATTGTTACCTAAAGCAAGGAATGAGCGGTACTTTCTACCACTTTACTACAATTATGGGTGTATCATTAATTGTAACTAGGACTTGTGTTCTTTTCCAGGTTTGAGCAGGCTCACTTACATCTATAACAACCAAATTAATAGACCAATATCATATCTATGGGTGAAGGACTTATACTTGCAATAAATTGTAATACCTTAGCAAATGAAGACAAGCATTTATAGACTATTGTATATTTCTTTGCAACATAAAAATCAATGTATATAGAAACAAAAACTTCTTATTGATCCTTGAATTAAATCTCACAAACCTATGATATTATTTAAGAATTTAATCAATTATTTGCATAAAAACATAAAAAAAATCATACATTCAATCAGAGTGATTGAAGACAAATAAAATAATAATCTGAAAGAAAAATACAGAGGAGAGAATTTTATTCCAGAATTTGCAATTATCCTTCACATTCCATTTCTACTGTAAAACCATTATGCTCAACAAATTTGAGTTCATTCCTAAGACTCAACACTAATCTATTTCTCTATGCTTAACTTACAAAATTACTCTTACATGAGCTCAAAATTGCTTAACCATCAAAAGACCCTTATAATTGGCCTTGAATTCCCATTTATAGAAACAAGCGAGCAAGAGGCATCTGGCCAAATTAGAATTAAACTCGAATTTACATTTAACCTACATTTCATTTCAATTTCAAAATTACCTAGACAATTATATTTACATCTTTGAAAGTGGGGGGAAATCATATGATGCAAGGGCATCTACGAAAAACCACAACTCATCAGGGTACATCAAACCCAAATTCAACTGAGAAGATAAAATTGAACAAATCATCAAAATCCACTATACATTTCACCAATTTCACTTATTCTTTTACCAAAACCCATCCATTTACTTGCCATTCTCAAGGCTACCATTCATCACAATAAAAAAATTAGTGTTCTACACCATCAGTAGATTCTTATACATCATAATCTTCATTAAAATGACTGAACCAAATCAATATCACCAACAGAAAACTAAGAACCAATCACTTCTTTCAACATTCACTCATACCTCTTCAATGCAACTCACTCTTTAAAGAAAATCAACAACTTTCCACACATTCTTACTCACTAGACATCCAAGGCAGTAAAATAATCATGTTTTTTATTGCAATAAACCAAATATATATTCACATAATACTGGTTTATCAGACTCATTGGTTCTTGTAGACATATCACCTTTTACACATAGGGACCCTATTGTTCAAAACACACTAGATCAGTAAGTACTGTACCCAGACCACTCTCAAAAGATAGATACACTTTCAACATCATGGTTTAAGCAATTTCAACACAAAATCAATCCCCTTTATCTGTGTATTTACAAAAGTACATCTTACAATCTTAATACCCAAACCCTTGTAGCATAGAAAGTCAACAAAAATGTGTACATCAAGCAAACCATATTGGAACTCCAAAATCCACTTATTGCTGCAAGGACCCATTTCAGCCAATAATAAAATACCACAAAATCAAATACACGTGTTTTGAAACAATCATCATAAAATCTAACTGTACACTCCCAAAGAGCGCCAATTAGGTCATTTTCTCAAAGGAAGTAGTCTTTAATCATCACCAAAATATGAAGTGTCCTCAAAAAGTCTTTTTACCAATCTCAAAATTCAAGATTCTTCAACTTTTACGAATGTAAAAGCTCAAATTATCATTGTTCTTTAAAACCCTACTTTATGCACAAAACAAGCAATAACTAATGAGGGTTTGTTAGAAAGGTATGATCCATACCTATAATTCCTCTGCCACTACCTCAAGCATGATTAAAAATGTTTGCATATGCAGTCTAAACCTTGTTCCATCCTTGAATACTTCTTCTTCAAAACACCACTTGGAGCCATCCTTTTTCATTAGTAAACTTTGTCTTTTATGAGAAATCTACAAATAGACATCAAATTCTTGTTTCCCCTGCATTATTCAACATACAAACAACCTATCACATCCAAAACTATCCTACCCCACTGATCTACACTAACTAATTCGGTGGGGTAGAAATTTTTTAGTGTCTACACTCTCAAACCACGTTATAAGGGTTTATAGACCAGTATGTAAAGAATTGACTCAAACAAATTATTTGCTTATTCAAATTCATTCAAAATGGTTTGAAATAAATGCTACTTCCATGTTCTATCAAGGAAATTGGAGAACTAAGTCTGGAATTATAGTGCAAACCTACTGAATAAGTAATACATTGAAAGGAAACATAAAATTTCGAGAACAAGGAACTTTATTTATCACATATTCTTCAAGAATACAATGCTTGATCACTTGCTCACCTTCCCCAAGCCATAAATAGATGCTTTGACCATGTAATTCGACTGTCCCTTCATCTCCATCTGATTAACTACCTCTTACAACTAGATGACTTTTCACATTCTTGTTATTTTGTGCACTTTTACATAATTAGCAACTTTCAGCATTTTTTACAATTTTTGTTTTTTCTATCTTTTTTCGACCTATTGACCTATTTGTGACCACAAATACATTATTTATTACCCTTCATGACCTTATTACATAGATTTACATGCTTTCACATTTGAAATTTCATTTTTTTTACAAGTTTTCCAATTAGAGGAATCTTGTGAGAAAGGTGCTCCTGCACCATACAACCAACCAACAAAAATTTCCAAGTCCCTTGGAAACATATTGTATCAACTTTTCTTGTACCGACAAAAAAACCTCAATCTTCCTTCGACTGCTTCCTCTTTCTGTCTCTTGAATCTTCTGCTTGTCTTTGCCTTTTCCATCTATCTTCACTTCTGCTTTCTCTTGTCTTCTCTTGCATTTTCCTTTCTCTTTCATGATCACTTTTTCTCTTTCAAAAGGACACAAGAATATCCTTCCATAGCTCTCATTTCCTTTTTCCAAGAAATCCATCATCTTTCCTCAATTCATCCTTGACCTTCTCTAACCAACTTGTCATCATCTTTTCATTTTCTCATCTACTCCCATCAATGGAGTACATTTTATGCTAAAAACTCAAGTGCTTCTTCTGACATGTATCCATCTTCTCTACTACCTCACCACACAACTTACCAACTCAACAAACTATCCATCTTACCCAATAGCAGATCCTAGAAGATGCATCACACTCTTTACCTTGCACCTTCTACCTAGCTTAATCCCCATTGGAGGATGGTGACCACAACCCTTAGCTTGTATGCCAACACACAACTCAAAACGCTTTCTCTCTACAACACACATGGATCAAGCACCTGCAACCAAACTCAACAACAACTTGACCGACCAACATCATCAAACTATCAATTAAACAAATCCTCATAACCTTGCTAGCTCTGATACCAATTACTGCAAGGGAATCTACCAAAAACCACAACTCATTAGGGTACATCAAACCCAAACTCAAACTAAGAAGATAAAATTGAAAAAATCATCAAAATCCACTACACATTTAACCAATTTCACTTATTATTTTACCAAAATCCATCCATTTACTTGCCATTCTCAAGGCTACCAATCATCACAATCAACAAATAAGTTTTCTACACCATCAGTAGATTCTAATACATCATAATGTTAATTAAAATGACTGAACCAAATTAATATCACCATCAAAAAATTGAGAATCAATCACTTCTTTCAACATTCACTCATACCTCTTCAGTGCAACTCACTCTTTAAAGAAAATCAACAACTTTCCAAGGAACTAAAATCATCATGTTTTTTATTGCAATAAACCAAATATATATTCACATAATACTGGTTTATTAGATTCATTGGT
Source organism: Sequoia sempervirens (assembly GCA_007258455.2). Taxonomy (NCBI): domain Eukaryota; kingdom Viridiplantae; phylum Streptophyta; class Pinopsida; order Cupressales; family Cupressaceae; genus Sequoia; species Sequoia sempervirens. The sequence goes on along the minus strand of VDFB02281492.1, from coordinate 1,006,692,867 downwards.
TCTTGCAGATAGATCACCTTTTACACATAGGGACCCTATTGTTCAAAAAACACTATATTAGAAAGTACTATACCCAGACAACTCTCAAAACATAGATACACTTTCAACATCATGGTTTAAGCAATTTCAACATAGAATCAATCCTCTTTATATTTGTATTCACAAAAGTACATCTTCTTGTAATCTTAATACCCAAACCCTTGTATCATAGCAAGTCAACAAAAAAGGGTACATCAAGCAAACCATATTGGAACTCCAAAATCCACTTTCTATTCGAAGGACCCCTTTCAACCAATAATAACATGCCACAAAATCAAATACACTTGTTTTGAAACAATCATCATAAAATCTAACTATACACTGCCAAAGAGCCCCAATTAGGCCATTTTCTCAAAGGAAGTAGTCTTTAATCATCACAAAAATACCAAATGATCTCATAAATTATTTTGACCAATCTCAAATTTCAGGATTCTTTAAATTTTAGGAATGGAAAAGCTCAAATTATCATTGTTCTTTAAAACCCTACTTTATGCACAAAACAAGCATTAACCAATGACCATTTGTTAGAAAGGTATGCTCCAAACTTGTACTTTCTCTATGACTACCTCAAACAAGATTAAATTTTTTTTGCATATGCTTTATAAACCTTGTTCCATCCTTGAATACTTCATCTTCTTCAAAACACCACTTGGAGCCATCCTTTTTCATTAGTAAACTCTGTCTTTTCTGAGAAATATGCAACGAGACATCGAATTCTTATTTCCCCTACATTATTAAAGATACACACAACCTATCACATCCCAAACTATCCTACCCCACCGATCTAAACTAACTAATTTGGTGGGGTAGACATTATTTACTTTTTAGACTTTGAAACCCCGTTATAAGAGTTTATAGACCGGTATGTAAAGAATTGACTCAAACAAATGATTTTCTTATTCAAATTCCTTCAAAATGGTTTTAAATAAATTCTACTTCCCCATGATATCAAGGAAATTAAAGAACTAAGTTAGCCATTACTGTGCAAACCTAATGAATAAGTAATATGCTGAAAGGAATCACAAAATTTCAAGAACAAGGCACTTTATTTATCACATATTCTTCAAGAATACAATGCTTGATCACTTGCTTGCCTTCCCCAAGCCTTAAATAGATTTTTTCACCATGTAATTCAACTGTCCCTTGATCTCCAACTATTTAACTACCTCTTACAACCAAATGACTTTTCACATTCTTGTCATTTTGTGCACTTTTACATAATTAGCAACTTTTAGCATTTTTTGTTTTTTCTATCTTTTTTCCACCCAGTGGCCTATTTGTGACCACAAATACATTATGTGTTACCGTTCAGGACCCTATTACATATATTTACATGCTTTCACATTTGAAAGTTCATTTTTTTTCCAAATTTTACAGTTAGAGGTATCTTGTGAGCAAGGTGCTCCTGCACCATAAAACCAACGAACAAAAACTTTCCAAGTCCCTTGGAAACATATTGTATCAAATTTTCTTTTACCTAAAAAACAACCTCAATCTACCTTGGACTGCTTCAACTTTCTGTCTCTTGAATCTACTCCTTGTCTTTGTCTTTTCCATCTATCTTCATCTCTACTTTCTCTTGTCTTTTCTTACCTTTTCCTTTCTCTTTCGCAATCACTTTTACTCTTTCAAAAGGACACAATACTATCCTTCCATAACTCTCATTTCCTTTTTCCAAGAAATCTATCCTCTTTCCTCAATTCATCCTTGACCTTCTCTAACCAACTTGTCATCATATTTTCATCTTCTCATCTAGTCCCATCAGTGGAGTACATTTCAGGTTACAAACACAAGTGCTTCTTTAGACATGTATCCATCTTCTCTACTGCCTCACCAAACAACTTACCAACTCAGCAAACCATTTGTCTTACCTAATAGAAGATCCTAGAAGTTTCCTCACACTCTTTACCTTGCACCTTCTACCCAGCTTAATCCCCATTGGAGGATGGTGACCACAGACCTCAGCTTGTATGCCAACACACAACTCAAAACTCTTTCTCTCTACAACATAGATGGATTAAGCACTTGCAACCAAACTCAAGAGCAACTTGACTAACCAACATCAACAAATTATCACTTAAACAGATCCTTATAACCTTGCTAGCTATGAGACCAATTGATGCAAGGGCATCTACCAAAAACCACAACTCATCAGGTTACATCAAACCCAAACTCCACTGAGAAGATCAAATTGAACAAATCATCAAAATCCACTATACATTTCACTAATTTCACTTATTCTTTTACAAAAATCCATCCATTTACTTGCCATTCTCAAGGCTACCAATCACAACAATCAACAAATCAGTTTTCTGCACCATTAGTAGATTCTAATACATCATAATCTTCATTAAAATGACTGAACCAAATCAATATCACCATCAAAAAACTAAGAACCAATCACTTCTTTCAACATTCACTCATACCTCTTCAATGCAACTCACTCTTTAAAGAAAATTGACAACTTTCCACACATTCTTACTCATGAGACATCCAAGGCACTAAAATCATGTTTTTTAGTGCAATAAACCAAATATATATTCACATAATATTTTGTATAGGGTATGTGTAGGATCATGATGGGCCAAAAAGTGGCAATATGATGGGTACATGTGGCCGACGAATTTCTTTTTACCAAAAATTGATAAAACCAAAAGGGTTTTTAAAGGAGATTCTCATCTTTCTACCAATATAATTATGCTTTATTTTGAATTGAATAAGTAATTATTATTCATTTTCTATTTGAATTATGACTAAAGTCCTGATTGATATGTTGATTGGAAAACATTTATAGCTTTCAAATGATATCACATTTTTTGAATCCAAAACATGTGTCACATTCTATGCTTCACATACTATAGGATTAAAAAAAGAAAAAATGAATTTCATGAAGTTTCAACCAAGTTAAGGTGGTCAGACATACAAGTTTTTATATTTTTTAAAAAATTTAATAAAAAATTCATAATTAATTATTTACATGGAAAAAAATTACAAAAAAATATGCATCACATTGGGACATGAGTCCTCTACTTATATCTAAAATATTATAAAAAAATATTATCATTTTATTATGGTTAGGGTGGTCAGATAGACACCTACTTCTTATTTTCCTTAAAATTTAAATGCTACATTGAAATTTCAAATTTTTACCAAAGATATATATATATATATATATATATTATAAACAAACCTAGTAGTTTAGAAACTACATTCAATTTGCTATAGATTCTATTCTTACATATTTTTGAAATAATATATAGGTAACTTATTCAAATTTTTACATCATGTTGCATAACTTTGATTTTTATGAATTTTTTGCCACTTAAGGGCCTGTTTTTTCCATGATGATCCTACACATACCCTTTATCAGATTCATTGGCTCTTGTAGATAGATCACCTTTTACACATATGGACCCTATTGTTAAAAAAACACTAGATTAGAAATTACTGTACCTAGACCACTCTCAAAACATAGATACAGTTTCAACATCATGGTTTAAGCAATTTCAACACAAAATCAATCCCCTTTATCTTTGTATATACAAAAGTACATCTTCTTGTAGGCTTAATACTCAAACCCATGTAGCATAGCAAGTTAACAAAAATGGGTACATCAAGCTAACCATATTGGAACTCCAAAATTGATTTATTGTTCTAGGGACTCATTTCAGCAAATAATAACATACCATAAAATCAAATACACTTGTTTTGAAACAATCAATAGAAAATCTGACTATATGCTCCCAAAGAGCCCCAATTAGGCCATTTTCTCAAAGGAAATAGTCTTTAATCATCACCAAAATACCAAGTGACCTCAAAAATTATTTTGACCAATCTCAAAATTTATGATTCTTAACTTTTAGGAACAAAACAATGAGGGTTTGTTAGAAAACAAGCATTAAACAAGCATTAACCAATGAGGGTTTGTTAGAAACAAGCATTAACCAATGAGGGTTTGCTAGAAACGTATGCTCCAAACTTGTACTTTCTCTGCCACTACCTCAAGCATGATTAAAAATGTCTACATGTGCATTCTAAACCTTGTTCCATCCTTGAATGCTTCATTTTCTTCGAAACACCACTTCGAGCCATCATTTTTCATTAGTAAACTCTTTATTTTCTAAGAAATCTGCAACCAGAAATTGAATTATTGTTTCCCTTGAATTATTCAACATACACGCAACCTATAACATAAACAAATATCCTACTCCACTGATCCAAACTAACTAATTCGGTGGGGTAGACATTGATTTAATGTCTAGACTCTCAAACCCTGTTATAAGGGTTTACAGACTGGTATGTAAAGAATTGACTCAAACAAATGATTTTCTTATTCCAATTCCTTCAAAATGGTTTTATATAAATACTTCTTCCTTGTGCTATGAAGGAAATTGAAGAACTAATTCTGGTATTCCTGTGCAAACCTAATGAATAAGTAATATGCTGAAAGGAAACAAAAAATTTCAAGAATAGGGCACTTTATTTATCAGATATTCTTCAAGTATACAATGCTTGATTACTTGATTGCCTTCCCCAAGAATTATATAGATGTTTTCAACATGTATTTTGATTGTCCCTTCATCTCCAACTAATTAACTACCTCTTCCAACTAGATGACTTCACACATCCTTGTCATTTTGTGCACATTTACATAATTAGCAACTTTTAGCATTTTTTGCAATTTTTGCTTTTTCTATCTCTTTTCTACCTAGTGACCTATTTGTGAAAAAAAATACATTATGTATGACCCTTCAAGACCTTGTTACATATATTTACATGCTTTCACATTTGAAAGTTCATTTTGTTACAAATTTTCCAATTAGAGGCATCTTGTGAGCAAGGTGCTCCTACACCATCATATAAGACAAAAAACATTTTCATCACTAAAGAAGATATACCCACCTTTCAAAAGGCATATTTCATTTGTTGGAACAACATAAAAATATCTTCCTCACATGAACCAAAAGTATCAACCACATTCATGTCCTATCAACAAAACTCTAAAGCATGAAAAGTAATAGAAAGTGAGAGGAACAACCCATCCGAGTCAACACTTATGCCACCAATTTCCATGTTGGGGAGAAAACAATATTTTGAAATAATTTAACAAAATCCTAATCTATACTATTTATAGGATATGCATTATTTCTCTCCCTTTCGTTAATCACCATGGTTGCAGATTCAAGATCAGAACTGTATTCACCACACCACCATTGGAACTTATTCCTCCAGTACATCCAAGTACATGCTCTTCCAAGATTCAAATTCCTCTTCAGTGGGCCAATCGAAGCCCATGAATTTACCAGCATTTAGCCTATAATGTGCATACTTGGTAACAACATAATTTTCCTTTTTATCAAACTCTTCTGGAACAATTTCTACCTGGGCCAACATGTCCATGTTCTTCTTTAGGATACCCATATCATGCCCTTGAAAAATCAAAGCAGCTTGATTTGAAATAACTTCATTGGTTTCTTTTAACCAATCCTTTAGGGTATTTATGTTACCATCATCCTTCAAAATGGATAGAAGGAGACCATGATGTGATTCATGAAAATTCTTAATCAATTCCCTAATCCTAGTCTCCAAATTCTCTATATTTCACCCGAACTCTTGAATCTCATTTACAATCTGAATGGTGAGCTTAAGATTTTCAGGATAGTTAGCGTCATGCTTGGCTCCATAGATATCTTTCTCAATTCTTGTAGGCTAGGGATCCATGTCTCCAGAAGTGGGATGGCTATCTCCTTATCATTGTCAAAATTATTTATGGAAAACTTCATGGAAGAATAGCTAGAATGAATGCTATTCAATCTTTTATTTACCCCTCTATTTAAATGCTTTAATATTGTATTGAAAATATTCATATTACTAATAAATATTTCCCTACTGTGATTGTCACATTTTTCTTTGTATTCCATTAGCTTCTCAAGAAACTCTTCCTTACTGACACCTTCCTTTGTGTGTGGTGCTTCTGATGTGTCTGGTTCCACCATTGAAATTGGTATAGTTCCAATATTGTATGGCACAATTTCCCATAAGGAACTTTTTGAAAGGGTGTAATGAGTACGTGCTGGTTCATGTGAAGCAGTAGGAGAGGTAGCATTAGTCTACATTTTTTCTCCTAATTGCAATTTTTTCAATTTCTCATTTTACAATGCTAACTCTATTTTACGTTGCATTTTTTTTTGTTGATTCTTTCCACAATCAACCTAAAAATCATTGTATTACATTCTAAGTCACTCCATTTCTATAGTTATTGAATCCACTGTAGCTTTTTCAAACTAAGCAATATTTACTAATATTGTTTTTGCTTCAATAGTTGATGTCTCTGACACTCTCTTTATTATCAAGCCTCCCATGTAGTCTAGTGCAGGCTCTGCAATTTCAGGCTTCCCTGTGCTAGGAGATAAGGCCAATATAGCCAGTGTGTTCCACTAATAACTGAATGTAGATCCTTTTAGTGCAATTGTAGCTTCCTCCTTTGAATTATAGAAAGGTATATCACATCTTTTCATTGAATCAAAAGCAATAGCAGAAGCTAGATCCCATTCTGGAAACACCAAGACACCACTATTCCTTACGAGCTCTTTTCCTTCTGTTGTATTCATTCTATGAAATTTAGCTTTCATCTCCTTTAAGACCTGTGCTTGTATAGTAGCATCAAGTAACTCTGGGTGAAGACTTATTTTCTTAGCCACATTGTTAACATATTCATATTTCTTGTTCCTATAGCCAAACTCCATGAAATCTCGAGATCTTATAAATGAATCATCATCCAAGAACCTTGTGCATGCCTCCACCCTGACATCAGTAGTGTTATTAATCTTGGTAAGGTTAGCCTTTCTCAACCTCGTACCCAACTGTTGTGGCACAATCATTATCGGTGCAAAAGGCATCCCCTATTACATTTCCTATTCTCATACCTAAATTTCTTCCTCAAATTCACCATCATCATAATCCACCAAACCTAATGATTTGACCTTTTTCTTCTTTAGTGGTGGCTCTTTTGGTGGTGATGCATGTTGTGATGGGGAATTGACATCAACAATTTCAATTTTATTAGACCTTGGAGGAGATGGTGGTGGAATTTTTGGCACTGAAGAAAGAGCTATTTTCTCATCTTATTGAGAGGAAACAACAACTTCATCATCTTTATTTGCTTTATTCTTTCTCCTTATAATTTTTTTTACTTTTTTTCTTTGGGAGGCTGATATGTAGGCCTTTCCTCCATAATAGGTATTTCTCCCCCACCTTTTTCTCCTTCCATGGGGGCTTTCCCTTTATCCTTAATTATCATTTCACCTTCAAGTTGACGAACCATTGTCTCAAAATTCTTGAATATATGTTCCATTCTCTGCATTACATTGGAATTTTTTGCAAGAGAATTGAATTTAGGGTCCTTCTCCCTTAATATCCTTTGCATTTTGTTAAAAGAAATCCAATTTTCTTTTCTATCATATTGCTTCAAAAGATAAAAAAATATTCCTTACTACATCCTTAGTATATTGGAAAATGTGTTCAAACTTGGAACTCTTGTTCCTCAATTTTAACCAGGCTATGAAACCTTCATGATCATAATAATCCCTTACCCCTGCTCTCCTCATGTTAAATTTTTTTAGTATATTATTTATATTATCCTAGACTCATTTAATCATCACAAAATCAGAGAAGCATGTGCATGAAGGTGGTAGAGCTTCAAAAAAAAATTGAAAAATATTAAGCAAGTTCTTGCTTTGTCATGATTTTGAGCCTCTGTGTCTAAGGGTAGAGCTAGGGTTTTGTTCTAAAAACCCTCATTTCAAATTTTCACCATTATAAACCCTTGGGCATTCTATTTCTTCATTGAATTGTTACTCCTAGTCATTGGTCACTTAAGTCACGAATTAGGCCATTGAATGCATATTCTCACTGGCCCCTTTGGTCTAGGTTGTCAGTCACCAAACATTTGGTCATTTGATTCATATTTCTTAAGTCAGGCGATAATTTTTATGTTAAAATGACTTAAGTTTTAAGTTTGCAGTCCTAAGGGTCATGTCTCTTCGATCTAGTCATGGCCACATCTTTAAGACTGAAATTTGTGCACATGTAGATTACTCACCATTAGATCAATAGATTTGATTTAGAATATTTCCGCCAACCACATGCGATTAAAATAATACTTTATTTGAGGCTATGGTGTCAGCGGGCGTGGACAAGTGGCCCTTGGTGGGTGTGGATCCTGGTCTCCACTGTCAATACTAATACTCTACAACTTCATGTCAATAGTTGCGATGGAATGTTGGGAGGTGATCTTAGTTGTTCCTTGCCAAACCCATGTGATTTAAATATTTCTTTAACAAAACCTGTGGAGTCAGTAGGCTTGTGACACATGGAGTTTTCCTATGCTTATAGATGAATGGTAGATCCTATGGATGGATGAGTTGGCATCTAGTTGGAAAAATCTTGTTGTCCAATTAATTTGAACATAATAGTGGTGTAATTTCAATCATGATTCACTAAATTTGTGTCATTTGATGTGCCATTTCACCTAGGAGATCAACAACCATTATTCAAAACCAAAGACACAAATAGGATGGCCATTTTATTTCTCATGAGTGGAATTTAATGGCAGAAGATGCTTGTAGGAATAATCAAATTTGATCCTAGTGCATGTGAATGATTACTCTGTTGTAGTCATTGAAGATGCTACACAAATTTTCATGCATGTGGGAAATTAACCATTGCAATGTAAGAACCAATGGTTCATCGTCTACTCAGTCGTGTGGGCTTTCACTGAGTGATGACCAACATGATCAAATTGCTTGGTAAATGGGAATTGGTAGCCTTTGTCTTCACCATTCCAATCAAAAGCTAAAATTTTCTAAGTTTGCAAAGAGAGTGGTGATAGCTTTTATTTTGAACTAGTGAAGGGTCGGTTTGCAATTGTGAAGTCTTGTTGTTCTCAGCTTGCCTTCATTGAAAATGAGTAAGTCCATTTTTTTTCCTTCCCCAATACAAAGGTCTCTAAGAATTAGCTTGTAGGAGTCATAGGATAATGTCCTAGAGAATGAAAAAATCACACCTGGAGTTATGCTAACTCCAAAGGAGAGGAAGAAGGGTGCCCACGGGAGGAGATCAGTGCAAGTTAGTGTGAAGAGAAACTATTGGTCAAGGAGCCAAGTTGTCATGGGAGGAGAGATTGATCCTAAAGAGAAGAATTCTGATAAGCCAGAGAGGGAAGCATCAAGGAAGAACAAGTACCACCAAGCTTATCTGGGAAAACATCATTATCCTATTGAAGTCTCAAGTGATCCATCAGATAGTGAGTATGAGACTGATTCAGATTACCACCAATATATTATAACTACATGACTAAAGTTCCAAACTTAGATGTTGAGGTTGTAGCGGTTGCCCCAATTTCAATAAAAACACCAAGTGAGCATACTTACTCTATGGATGACATGGACACTAATGAAGAAGAAATGGTGGTTTCTCTAGCCTTTGTAAGGACATAAAGTGGGAATGTGTATTCTAGTTTAGATGATTGAGTTGGATTGTATCATGGTCCTGGTTTTGTGTTTTGATGATAATATTGTCGTGGTAACTTTTATGGCTTTCTACGTATGTGGGTTTGTCCTTTGTGCTAATTGGGGTACTTTTTGGCTTGTATCATGAAGAATTTGTTTATGGATGTGAATTGTGAAGGCGCAAGAAAAATTAATGGGGCTTTTGGAAGTATTGGTTGGTTCTTCTTTAGAAAATGGTATAAAGTTTTGTTTTCCCTTGTATTGCAAATAATTACATACAACCATCGAGGAATATCTCAAATGTAGATGAAATTGATTTTGAAATGTAATGTAACTGTAATTGAGTAGGATGCTTGTTTCCCCCTTGTTCTATAAAATGGATTTCAAGGCTCATTACAGGGGTTTTGAATTTTGAATCTCAAAATGGTCTAGGTGAATAGTGAAGCTCAGGAGAGAAGCATATTGTAGAAAATACTGATGAATAGAATAGTTGGAAGTTTAGGGTATGAGTCATGTATGTAATGATCTTAAAACAGTTTCATAGAAGCCATATATATGGAAGATAATGTTAGTTCTAAAATTTATACTTTCCTATTTAATTCTCTTGCAAACTATAAATGAAATTATCAATGGTATTTTTTTATCTTCAGTTGCTTTAATTAAAAGAATTGATTAGATGCTTGAATGGATTCATAGGTTTGTGAGGAAGATTATAGGATTTGGTAAGAAGTTATATTTTAGACATTATGAGTTGTAATGTATTTCAAAGTATTATGATAATAGTCCACCAAGTTATGAGTAAAATGGTCGATATATTACTAGTTGTTACAAATTTGACTCCATTTTCCCAATAGATGAAGCACTGGTCTCTTCATTAGGATATATTAGAGACAAATGAGCTAGTAATGTACCTAGATAGGGATTTAGAGTGAGAATAAAAAAATATTAAAATATCTCAATTATGATGTATGAATTTGAAGTATCACCTAATTCCTAGCAAATAGATAATAATTTGCTCAATAGCATGCCAAATATTTGGTGAATTGCATTTATTTGCGTTTAAGAGGAATTGTTCTATGTATAGATGTGTTCTCAATTATAAAATTGTCTCTTGAGCATGAGAAGGAATACCCTCCTAGGTCTCACAGAGCCTAAAATGTAGGAGTAAGGGCCTCAGAATGGTGTAGGGGCACCTTGTTAAATTGTGCCATTTTGGTCTAAAGTTGAGTCTTTTTGGTGTAATAAGGTCATAATAGACCATTTTCAATGTACTTAGAGTCATATGGGGTCAATCTTGCAAATGTTGTAAAATCTTGAAAATGTTGTGATAGTGCCAAATTGCAAAAATGCAAAAGTGGGAAGTTCAACGGTCAATAAGTTTAAGTGGTTGTTTTAGTCAGTTGTGTTGGTTTTTTTTTAGTGTGTAAGGTTTAAATATGCATCACAAACTTTGAGAGGAGGTTCTGGAAGTGAATTTTGTTGAAAAGAAATAAGAAACTTCTATTTTTTCTGTGTTTTCAGTTAATTTTGTTGTTATAGGCATTGGTACCATTCTGTAATGAGAAATTATGTTCTAAAGTGCATTGAAATTGGTGAAAAATGAATTAAATGAATTTTGATTCTTGTTTGGACTGATTTCATAGAGTTTGAAACATTTTATAAGTATTTTGCTAAGAACGGTCTGAAAACCCTATATTGAGGGTTTGAAAGTACAAATGGCATAAGAGACCATTCCATAATTGAAATTCTCTAAAAATCAGTGGAATGGTGTTAGATAGGCTGTTATTTTATGTTTATAGGTTTTTAGGTGCAGGGAAAGAGGTTTTGGGCTAATATTGTGATGCCCTACGGTGAAATTCACATGTTTTCATGTAAAAGAGAAGCATAGGAGTAGTGTTTTGTTGAAGAGTTGGTACGAGGCCATTCTAGTTGATAAAATAAGTTTTTTGTGACCTAATGTGATGTTTCTAGGGTGTTGGTGAAGAGATATAAGTCTAGGAGTATATAGTTTCAATAAACCCTCCCGTGAACAAGCCCAAATAGGCCTAAATAGGGGTTTTGAGGTTTGGTGAGTTTATGGGTATTTTAGTGGAAAAAAATCATTGGTTTAGACCTTATGTATCCTAGTAGAGGTTAGGGAGTAAAATTTTGTGATTGGGGAAGTGGTTAGAGGGAGGTTTCTTTGTAAAACATGGCTAATTGAGCCTCTTTCCAGTGTAGCAGCAGTTTCTAGAGGGTTTTGTTAAAAAACAACCCTATCTCCTTTTTAGATATGACAAAGAAGAGCATAAAGGGTATTGGAAATGATGAGTGGTTTGTGGTTTTCCAATTTATTTTGAAAGTTATGTTTAATTTTAATTGTTTGGAATGCTACAACCAAAGTTGATGAAACTGTGAGAAAATACCAAGTTAGGGTCTTCAAGGTGAAAAAGTTATTTGAGATTGATTGAATTGGGATTGATTTGACAAAATCATCCTTGCTCTACATCATACTTTTCTCATTCTCATCATTTTGTACCATGATGTGTTTGGACACTATTGTACTACATGGATATCCACACACCATGCTAGTGTCCCATGACATTTTGACATTCAAATGACCATTTTCTAAGTTCCTTGACACTTTTCAACTCCTTTAGTTGATGGTAATGGCCTGATATGCCTTGTAACAGATTAGGAAGCTTTTTTCCCCTCCCATTCCCTCTTTTAAAACCATTATTTTCACTTCTATTGATCTCTCTAGCTTCTTCCTACTTCTCCCTTGCACATCCTCTTGTCTTTCTTTTGTTATCTTTCTTGCACAACTCTCTAAAACTTGCTACAAAAACAACCTCAATTCTTACTAATTTCTTTGCAAGCTTCTTGGCTCTCACAACCCTTCCTTCTTTATCCCTCTCCTTGGCTTCCTCAAGCCTTGCAGGTGATATCTATCTTGTGCCTTGTATCTTTTAGCATCTTGGGATTTCTCACATCCCCTATCTATTGCATCCCTATCATGTGATACAATTTCTCCTCTTCAAGAGGGGTTTTATTTTATTGCTCATTATGTTTATATTTCTTTCTATCTATTATTTATCTCTATCTATCAAGCTCTTCGTGGAGGTGGGAACACTAAAATAGGGGTTTGACTATGAAAATCCCCTAAAAAATGAAAACTTTTTCCCTCAATCTTATGTGTGCAGGTATTGAATATATTTCTTTTCTAGAGGCTTCATTTCTTGGGTTGTTGTAAGGATTCTCTATCTCTCCTTCTATCACTTTATCATGTACATTTTACTTAGTTTACTTTACTTTATTTATGTTCTATTATATTTTGTTACTTTATTGCATTCCAAGAATCCTTAGTAGTTAGAGTAGAAATAATCACTTTTTGGTTTTCTATGATATTCTTATCTTTTAGTTCGTATGAGATGCTAGCACACTTGTGGGACTCTAGCGTACTGCACTAGTGTCCATAGACTCTAGCGTACTACACTAGTTTCCATAGGTCATGCTGCTATCCTTGGTCGAAACCTCGCTATGTTGTCTAGAAAATGTATGCAACTTTCTCTTTCTGATTCTGGAACTCTCACCTTTTTAACCTATCACTTGAACATTATTCCTTGAGGTAGTTTAGGTAAGTTAGCTCCCTGGGACTCTCTTAAGAATAGAGATACTTGTGAGTAGCGAATCCCCAGGATTCTCTACATTACCAAGGTAAGCGAATGGGTGAATTTCTAACTTTGATAGAGCACATGAAGGTATTGGTAGGGTTAAAGAGTTGTGCATGATAGGAAAAAAATACACATGTAGAAGGAAGGCCAAAAATTTGACATTGACAAGGTACTTAGTAAAAAATAATGAGTCAAGATTTAGGTGTTGAGGATGACATAATATGAAAGCTACTTCAGGTAGGGTAACTCTAAAATATTGGTGATAACAAAATACTTAAGTATTTAGTACAAACATATAGGGATACAAGTTCAAGGATACCAAAGGAGTAATATTAGGAGAGGCTCAAATTTGAAAATCCAATGCATAAATTTTCTAAGGAATATGGTCAATGGTTTAGGGTTCATGTGGATTGTATGTCAATATGGTGCTATTTTATGCTCTAGCAACTTAAATAGACTTAAAAAATTCATTATAAAATTCCATATAGTTTTAAATATTCATATTTATTGTATTCTTTAACATATGAGGGGTACACAAGGGAATGAAACTTAGGAAAAAATAAAAATTAAAGACCCATATGTAAAAATTTATCAAATTGGTTATATGTTATGAACCTAAGCACACAAAGCACTAGAACTCAAGAAAAATATGGAACTATAGACTTGAGTACTAACAAAACCCACTAGAAGACTTGGGAAAGGAGATTTTATAGTTATTTACATGATTATATTTTTACTATAGAATTTACATTTGTAGATCATCTAGCATAATCTACAAAATGAAATGAGTCATTATTAAAATTTGAACATATTGGCATCTTAAAAATTATATTAGAAGTCTTGTATCAAACTAGTTTATTTATTTTTTCTTTCTTGAAGTGTCATTTATACAATTTATTTTATAGGGTGGATTAGAATAAACTAGGAAAAATATATAGTACATATGAATTTTATCACAAGTATGAGAAATGTGCTAGCATGACATAAATTCATCCAACTAGTACACTATTATCCAGAAAAATTCTTTACTAATCTTTTGTGCCCTATCATGGAATATATTGATTATAGTCTGAAGAATGTGTTGTGTTCCAAGGGAACACTATTGTCCAAGGGTCCATTGTAGGCCATACTAAATATTAATTCTAAGAGTTGCAATTTTTTTATGTGTTTATGTTACTATGTTTTGACTATTAATTGTTTGGGGTAAACATATTATGTTATCTACTACTTCCTTTGATTTTATGTGTAGTTTAATTTATCTTAATTATATTTATGTAAAAATATCTTGGTTTTGTATTATATTTTCTTCTTAGTGAGATGAAAGTATGTGCCATCCATTTTTCATGGTTGATTATTCATATGTGACAATTATTGTGTCATGGTTGATTGTATTATGATGTAAATCTATAACTTTTTTAGTGCTCCAAAATTGAAAAGAAAAGGTTCATACCTTGTTTTGATCTATAATATCTTTGCAAGCTTTCCTCACATAATCTTTGTACCTCTTTTGTTGAATGTTTTCATGCTATCTTATTTTCTCTTTTCCTTCTATTTACCATCTCTTTATTTATAAATTATCACTTGAAAATTCCTCAAATAAAATAATTTCTCCACCAAAGTCTTCCTTGTAGAAAAAAAATGTTAATTTATCTTGGTTATGTATTGATTTAAAAAAAAAGAAAAAAAAAATTGTGAAATTTATGGATTGAAATGATTTAAAAAATCACACAATTTTATTCCATAAATTTAGGAATTGGTTATTATGGACTATGGAAACTTAGGAAAGAAACAATTTCTAATATTAATTAGGAAAAAATATTCCTAATTTTTTTTTAAAAAATGGTCAAGAAAGCCTACGAATGAAGGTTTGTCGGTAAATTTACAAACCTTCATTCGAAGGTGGTTGATGGTCATGTTTTGTGTGTCATCTTAGGGTCTCTATTTCAATATCGCTTCTCTTTAAGGAGCCTTCAAATGAAGGTAATCCCCTTCATTCGAAGGTACCTTTAAATGAAGGGGTCTTCGAATGAAGACCCTAGTTTTTGACCCTCCACCCTCCCTTCAAAAATTTGTGTAGTGTTTCAGCTTTCAAAGTCCTTGATGAATGTATAGATAGAATCAACATGAAAAACCAAGTTCCAAGATCATATTCCGTAAAATGAGCTTTCCAACAACTATAATTTTAATATATTTTGGTTTTATTATGATTTTTTAGTTTTACTAAACATAGGTTTTTCACTGAACATCAAGTTGTTTGTTCTACACATGTGAAAAAATAGTAGATTCATGATTTTTTTTTTAAATATCTATGCACTAGGTATTGATTTCCTTGATCCAACAAAAAAAATGAATTTTGATACATACAAAACAACTTATGTGTGATGTAATACACCTATGTCTAAATTATAATTGGATTGAATTTCAAACTTAATTAAAAAAATATTCAAAAAAACATTATTGATGCAGAGGGTCAGGGATCTTAAAAGATACACTAAGTTATAAGATAACAATGATTTGCTTTTCAATCTCTCAACTAGGCACCAACCTAGAGATATGGCCTCATCCTTGCACTAAAGACTTAATTGCTTCCCCTATGGTTCCAATTCACTTAAATTTTCTCAAAGGACTTAAACAAAGTTGACTCAAATGGGTTTCAAGCCCCAACACACTATTTTGAGCAAATCTCCCTTTTGCTGCTCAACTAGCCTTCTAGCCCTATTAGGCTTTTGGCGATGGATTTTTGACTTCTTTCACAAATTTTGCAAATGAACCTCCAATCTAATGATGGTTTTAGATGTGGATTGTGATTAAAAAAATCATGTCAACTCCTTGGCATCACTTGTTTCAGACAACCTCACTTCAAACCCTATTGTTTCCTTAAAATTGGGCCTAATTAGCCCTATTTTGCAAAGCAACCCCTCTTCAAATTTGTCTCCTGACCTTGAAAATATCAAAAGTCTTCCAAAACACTCCCAAACCAAATATTTTCACACTTTTAATCTTCTAGGATACTCTCAACATACCCAACTACAAAACCCTCCCTAATTTGGCTTAAATCTAGGGCTTTTTTATTCTAAGGCTTCCAAACACTTCCAAGACTTAATTTTGACTTTACACCATTCATTCATCATTGTTCAACTACTACAACTCAAAAATGTACCTCTTGTTAAGGCAGATTGTCCACTGCTATGCCCTAGGGTCCACCTTCATGCATTTTCCTTTGCCAATTCACTGTGCACACTCAGTTTTCCACCTTTCCTGCATATTTATTTGTTAGTTTATGTTGGTAAAAGTTAGGTTTGATCCATTTCATAGGGTTTCAGTCACATACTCCTTGAAATGGATCATTCATTCATTTTAAAACCCTCAAAATAGTGCAAATCTATCTTTTTCTATACACAGTCAGCAAGAAAATGTAAAAGAATGATTCTTATTAACCTTAAGAGCATTCAAAGGTTTGAAAAAATTTAAATCTCAATTCTTAATCCATCACATTGATTCAAACTTCAATAGACAATCAATAGACTATCAAAAAGACACAAAAAAATGCAAAAAATTGTAATTTACTGCCTTTCTTGGAAACAGTCCATACAAAATCCTTCAAATCTTCATCAAACCTCCATACAAGTCATTTCCCTGGGGTTATAGACCAATTAAAAAACTATTCCAACCAACTAAAGTCGGTTCCCATTTCATTAAAGCTAATTAAACCCCTAAACTCACTTTCCCGCCTAAACCAAAATTTGAAAATTTGAAATTGCAAATTTGAAATTTATTAACACCCACCCTCTAAAAACTATTGGATATTCACTATCCAAGTTTATTTGACCTATTTAAAGCATAAGATCATTAATCAAATCCCTAAAACATACTTTACCCCTTACATTGCATTTTTGACCTGGATTCCTTATCAGGAATCTTAGAACTTTTAACACCCTCATTACACTTATTCAACTCAAATGCCATCATAGGCTTCAATACATCATAGTTTATGCTTCGATTTGTTTGGAAATCCCTCCTTACCCCTGCACTCTCCTGGTTCTTGAACAACTCTTTGAAAGCCTTGGGTGCTCCTGCACCAATTATGAAACAAAATACAAGCACTAGATATCAATGTTACCAACCTAAATTAAAAAGAACCAAAATTTAATCCTTTGTAGAATAAAATTTGTGTGATGTAATACATGTGAATTTTTGAAAATGTTGTTTACTATTAAAAACTAGTTATCAAAGGAGAGAAAAAAAATACTATTTAATTTCAAATTAAAAAAAAAAAACATTAAAAATCTATAGAAAAAATATCATAAATCACTAGTTTTCATCATCTTCAAATTCCTAATAGTTTAAATACTATAGGTGTTAGAAAGTGAAGATTTAGTTCAGAATGTTGATTTCAATGTCAAGTTTGGCAAAAAAATGTATCCCATTATTCTTGGATGACCCCTTATGCACAACAATTTTTACATTGTTGTCTCTCCATGTAATATCACATGGCCTCCATTGGCATGCTACGTCTTCTTCATTTGTATATTACTTATCCAGGATGGGTTTCATCTCATAAACAATTACCATATTCTACTACATGATTTTATTTTTTTATTCTACCTCCCTTTCTAATTAAGTAATCACTATATCCCACCACATATTATTTTGATGTCAAAAATATTGAAACTCATGAATTACTACATCTAAATTTTATATCAAAACTATCCTTAGTAGCCTAATGTTTTATATTGCAATGTATAAACAAGATTTCTCTTTCACTATCACTTAATAAAAGTTATTGATAAAGACTATAAGGAATCCAAGTATTATATCAATGAATAGTAAGGTTTTCTATTATTTTATCTCACATTCTTCACTTTTATGGGATATCCAAGGCATTGAAAAAATATTATTCTCCTCTAATATATGCCAAAATAATTTATTCTCCCAATCTCAGTTATCTATGGAATTTCCATAATATCTTACACAAATGGTACCTCCTATGCATCACTTTATTTGCACGTTACGCTAATTTGGTTTGTTTCACTTAAAATGTAATTTTTGTGGCTTCATTTCTCTCATTTCATTTCTATTCATCCATTTATTTAGAATTGTTGGCCTTCATTACTTTATGTTATCTAATTTATATGCTATACCTAATACTTATTTCACCACACACACATATGCTCAAGAGGTGAATACTCCATGCTTCATTTATTTTCATAATTTTTAACCACAAAAATATTGACCTATAAGGATAATTATTTTAAAAAATTAACCAAATAAGGGTGAGCAAATAATAGTTCTTAATATATGAAGATATAGGTAGAAACCAAGAACTATAGGATAATGATCTCAGTAGCATCCTTCACTAACATGTTGAAAACACATGCCTATAGTATATCCAACCACTAAAGCTACGAAAAAGTTTTATTTTCCACTCTACTTGCATTTGATATTATTTTTTTGGTGTTTGAACGATGTTTATAATCAATAAAAAAGTTCCTAGGTTACTCTTCCTAACATTCTCCATAGATGGTATTTTAAAGTTTCTCACATCAAGATATAATTTTTGTATCTATAATTGTCTCCTTTAACATAAAATTGTCCATATTATTTTAAAAGTTCCTACATGGATTTCCTTACATGTATCCTATCAAGGTATACCTAAATTATACACATTACATAAGAGGGCCTTGGAAATGAAATCAAATTGTTATCCATTTTAGTCATGTGTAAAACTTACCTATTGTTAAAACACATAGAAAACCTTGTGCACTAGAATATCAATAAGGAATGTCGATTCAAGGAATGCAAAAATCTTAGCACCCTTATTTAGACTTATGTAGTATTGATCATAATTTAATAAAGGATGTAAAATCATTGAGAGTTACATATATATGTTAGACATAAATTAATTTAATAATTTTTTTAAAGATCAGTTATATTCATTAAATGATTGTAAATTATTACATCAAAAGATTTTGTATAGGAAAATTTTCATACTTATGATCCAATTTGTCTCTAAAAAATCCAAAATAATTATTAATCTATCTACATTTAAACTATTTTTAGTACATTCAAACTAAAAATTGGCATGCTTCTAGAAATTAAAAAACTAAGAATTTCAATTTCTTCACTTGAATAATTCCTAGCACTATTATCCTACAATCCATAAGGACATACATTTGTAGCATCATAAATTATCACCCTTGATAATTTCACACCAAATTTTTCTCCCTCCTATATAGTTGGACCTATTTGTGCTCCTAATTTCATAAATTATGCATTCCACAACCCGTTTTATCATTTATCCAAAAATAAAATATGAAAAAACAAAGTAAGCATTTAATATTTTTCCCCTGACATTTCAGATCCCAAAAAGGTGGATCCTCTTAAAATGGCCCCAAATTTAAATATGTCGGTGCTGGAAATTTACTATTTGAGATTCAAATCCTAATCATTAGCTATTGGAATTTATTTTTATGGAAATTAGATTAATTGCATACAAATACATAGTATTTTCATAATTTTATGTTAGAACAAGGAATTAAGAAGAAAGAGGAAACTCTATTGAGAAAATCAAATGTCCTAAAAGTAGTGAAGAGCATAATTTGTAGAAATTGTAGCATTTCAACATCCAAGTATCATGTTGAGTTTTATGTGAGTTTGTACATGTTTATGGATGTATTTTTTTACAAGTACTAATGCTTCTAGGTATTCAAATAAAATCAATCCAAATTGCAATCAAGCCTTGAAGGTGGTGTGCATGACGCCAATCCCTCAAGGAGATCATATTTGAGTGGTGAGATGTAGTGTATTGTTGATTCATTACTCCTTTATTATTTAACTTCTATCCCTCAAAAGGATAAGCTCTCTTTATCATCAATTTGGCCATTGTGGAGGTAGAAATACCAACAAAGGTATTGACCAAGGGAAGACCCTATATGGCACAAATTATCCTCTCCTTTTGAATGTGCAGGTTATAGATTTTAAGATGATTGGAAGGAGATTGAAGATAATTTTATCATTTACACATTCAATCCCTAAAACTTGACAAGATACAAAAACTCAATTATCTCAGTGATAAATGAAGATCTGACAACAAGATCAAGAAGGGAGAAGCTACAAACCAAATACCTAAGGATTGTGAAAGTATATTTTACTTTTAGATCTTCAATATAAGGTTCCTTGGGTTCCATTTACCACAATGAAGCTCAAAATTGAAACATGGGTGCACACATATCTTCTTTGTTCATTACTGGTCATTAAATTTTGTTATGAATTTCTAAATTGTTTGTATTCATATTAGAACATTGGATTTTCATAATTAGCTAACTGCATCATTGCATTTCATTATAATCCAATTTTCAAATCACCCAACTTAAACCCAATAAAAAGGGAATTGTAGATCAAGGATTAGTTGACTCACCTTTCATCTTACAAGTTAATATAATGTCCTTGTCCATCTTTAGTTCCCTAATTTTTTGTAAGTGGAAAGGTGACTAACCCTAGCTGAACCCTAAGGTCATCACTATTCCCAAAAAAAAAATTATGAACTTGACATACTTACATGATAGATCTTCTGAAAGCTAAAAAATATCATCTTAGATATGAGATTAAGATTGCATTGTTTTGAATCCATCATTTAGGCATCCATCCTTGCATCAAAACAACATTAATAAAATAAAAAAAATACATATCATATTGCATTCTATGTTCAAATAGGGTTATTTTGTGAGGCCTACTATTTGATACACCCTATTTGGTGATATTTTGATCCGACCACTTTTGATACTATATGTGTATTAGACTATTTTGGTTGATCACATGCATTAGATATTATGCTTGTTCTTGCTTCTGATGCTTATGGTGGTTTTATGCATGTATTATTTCCTTATTTTTTATTCTCATGTTGATTGAGTTATCATGATAGAAATGGATAATTTTCTATGAAATAGAATTGATAAAATGTTAAATTTGAACTAGGTGATGATGCAATTTTCCTAATAACAATACCATGACTAGACATGAATTGATAAGATATGTTAATTACTAGAAAAAGAATAATTATGGAAATTGAAGTTATTGATTACAAGATTTTTTTGTGTTAATCATATATAGATGGAATTATTGATTTAATTATTGATTACCTTACATTGGATATTTTGACATATGGAATTGAGTGTGAAGGTACATGCCCATGGCTAATGGGATTGGAGGTAACCAAGGGTACCCTATTGTGATAGCCATGTAAAACCAACTATGGTCCATTTGGAGGGACCATAGTCTTATTATGTTGTATTTTATTTTATAATTAAAATATTTAATGTTTAATCATGTGATTTATGTTTTAAGAAAATAATTAGGCTTTTGATGGGAGTTTTGGGAAATTTTAATTTACTTTTATCATATTTAATTTTTTTTCTTAGTTTAAATGGTTGAATAAGTCTTTAAATTGGGTTAATTGACCCTTATTTAACCCCTAGGATGGTTACCTATGGGTTAGGGGACAAATCAAGCCTAAATCCTTAAAAATTTGCAAGTTGTGACCCTTCTTAATTATTGATTAATAAGAGTGACGTATTTTGGAGAGGATTGGAGTGTTTGCTTCAAAATCTCATTTATGAGATATGAGAGCTCTTGTTGAGTGTTAAGCACTCTTCTCCTATTCACTTACACATGATTTCTCACACATGCATGAGAAATTTTGCTGAGGTGTGTCAATAGGAGTGAATGAGAAAGTGACATGTGTCACTATCTCCTTCAAAGGATTTAAAATCTTGGATCCTATATGATTATATTGGAAAGCCAAAGGAAGGGTTATTTTCTTTAGCTAAGGTTTCTTTCTTTTGGGGGAGTTGTCTTGGAAGAAGAGGGATTGGATGTGATTTTCAATTTTTTCTCCACTTGAGCTTGGATTTGAGGTAGGCATCATTCTACTTATGGGTATGTTTTCTTTCTCTTCTGTATTGTGTCACCAAAAAGTGTATACCTTTTCTTGATATGGGAATAATTGATGATAAATTAGATTTAATTGGGCCTTGATTTGGTGTTGTGAGGTGTTAACACATCCATACTAGGTCTTGACCCCTTGCAAATTGAATAAAATGCATTTATTGATGTCTTGTAAAAGTGTTGTAAGGTGTTGTAGCACATCTTCAAACTTTTCTAGGACATAAATGTTTTAATTCACCTAAATAACCTTAAAAAGACCTATTTGAAATTGTTGTAAAGTCTTGTAACAAACTTTCACACTTTCCTAAGATTTTCATCAATATTCAGACCTTTCTTATGCTTTAAATGGACCCTTTATACACTTACAAGCCTTAATTAAGTGTCTTGTTGAAGAAGAACCTGATAAAAAACATTCACTACATCTTAATCTCTTATTTCCACTCAAAATTTCCTAGGTGGACCAAGTCACCACCTTGGGCGACTTAGTCCCATGTGGCACATAAATCAAAATTAATTGAAATTTCTTTCAAGTTTTTATTCCTTAAGACCTAAGGTCAGCCTGTGATGAGGTATTTTTTGGAATTAATGCATAATTGTGTATAAATATAGGGTTTTCCCTCTCATTTTACCCAATTCATTCACTTCTCTTTTTTTCATCATTCATCTTCATTATTCTCAATCAAGCTAGGACTTTGTCATTCCAAATCATCAAGATTGCTTCCTAGGACATTCAATGGAAGATTCTTCATATTTTGTTGCAGACATTCAAGATCAAGGTAATAACTCCATTATTGCATGTTTCATTGTATTCTTTCTCCATTTTGGTTTAATTACCTAAAAAGGGGTTTGACCCCCATGCCCTAACATCCAACATTTACTCTTCTTGTCTTGTGTGTTTGCAGATTTAGGAACTTTAAGGGTTTGAAGATCAATGAAGAAAAGATTGAAGACTTGTTGAAGGTATATCCTTATTGAATAGGGAAAAAACCTACATAAATTCATCGGCCAAATTCTATAGTTTAAGGTTTGCATAGTTGGAGGGGTAGAAAGTGTAGGCTAAGGGCTTCTGTTTCCACTTTCAAATTTTTAGAAATTCAAAAGTGGAATAAGTCGCCACTAGTGGCAACTTAGTCGCACTGAAACTATTTTTCATTTTTTTTTGTAGATTTGCATACCCATTTGGCCTGAACGGGCTCAGGTGCAGTTTTCCGAAATCACCCTAAAAAAGGACTAAGCCACCCAGCCTGGTGTAATTGTCCCAATAGGCTTAAATATCAGAATTTCTAGAACTTTAGTGTTGTTTCAAGTCTACAACACACTTTTAGGTGCACACTTTTTGTCTCATACCTTTATATCTAGTTTGTTTGCATTTCTAGGTCATTTAGTTCATGTTTGCGTACAACACTGTGTTTTCCAACACTTTGTATTTCTTGGGTTTTACATTAATAATCATCTTTATTTTTCAATTTATTGCACTTATGAAATTACATTTAAGCACACTACATCCCTCTTGACATTAATCTTGAGAGTAGACATTATAATTTTGCCCCATCTCTCTCCTTTTAGGTGAAAAACCCTAGAAGAGTTAGAGAGCATTAGGGTGTCAAGATCGAGTTTACATTCTAGTGAATCTGACTTTTGAATACATTTCATTTCTGATTTCGATTCCTTCATCATATATCTAGGTCGAATTGACCTTGCATTAGGATTTTTTTGAATTTGTATGCTAGGTTTCAAGTCTTGCATTCATAAAAAGTGCATTTATGTTGCATTTTTGACATCTAAAATCATTAATTCTTTTTGAAAATTTGTATTTTTATCTTAGGTCTGCATCATACCACATCTAAAACATCAAAATCCATAGAAAATTCTTGAAAATTTTGAAAATCCTAAATGGGACTAATCCGCCAGTTTGGGCAACTTAGTCCCAGTCCAAATTTTTCACTGTCTGATACAACATCAAAAAACTCATTTTTATGCTTCCTAAGCCTCCTAGTATCATATATTATAAGTCTGGAAAGTTTTGGGAACATTCATTTTATGCATCTAGCTCAGAAACATCGATTTAGGGTAGTCATTTTTTAAATCATTTCAATTTCAAGCATCATTAGATCTGAAAATGCTTACATTTCTGAAATTTTGCATCATATGGCTAAAAGCACTTTTCACTTTTTCTTACACAATGTTTCTATTCATAAAATTTTTCATAATTTTGATAAAAGTTATTTTCATTCTTACATATACATTGTTTACATTCTTAATGTTTTGCATCTTTGGATATACATTGTTTATATTTCTAAAACATTGCATGGAATGGCTATATGTGATTTTCATTTTTGTTCAAACAATGTTAGTACCTTACATATCTAGACATGTGCTAAGAAACATTTCCTATCCCCTCCCTATGAGATTGTTTTTGTGAAAAAGAATAGATCCTTTGACGTTCCTAACGATCAAATTTGTTCTTCTCCTAATATCTCTCCTATTAGAGAAGAAGATCATATTTTGGAAGAAGAATCAATTAATGAGAGTTTTGAGAATCCTAGTTGTTTCTCTCCTCTTACCTCTCTTAGTGGAAAAAAAAATTGATGAACAAGACAACACAACCATATATAATCATGACACTAACATTCATTCTTCCCCTAGTATCTCTCCTAGTTGTGAAGCAGATAATTTGATGTTAGAAAACAAAATTGATGAAGTTCATGAATATCTTCGTTGTCCCCCTTCACCTTGCAAAACCCTTCTTGAGAATGAACATTCAACCATTGATCTTTCCCCTACTTGTGATGAAGTACTTTCAGAAGAACCAATCCATGAATTCCATGAACACTTGGCTTGTAGTTCTCCTAAAAACTCTCCTCCTAGGGAGAATATCATGGTGTTAGAAAACAACAACAATCATAATGTGTCTTCCTTAGATAAAAGGTAACTATATATTTCCCTTCATTAGAGATACATCAAACAAAGAAAGCTGAGGTTATGAATGCACAAGTGTCCATTAGATCCCCCTTGGTCAATGGACCTCATACATACCCCATGGGACATCCTAAGAATCCTCTAATTATCTACCCACCTTCACACAAACAACAAACTCAATGCCAACCTCAACTCATCCTTTACTCACCATCACATACACCTTGCCCTCCACCTAAACTTGATTTTACCCTTTACCCACCTAATAATAATGTTGTTGCTCACACACACTACACTAGAAACAATTTTCAACCACAACAACCAACCCCAACACCATTACCCTTTCCTAATCCCATATTTCCTAGTGCTCCTTGATTCACTCCTATGGAGTCTTATCTTGTTGAACAACTTAAAAATACTCCTGCAAAGATATCCCTTTGGGACCTTCTTCAGAATTCACCTACCTATCACACTATGCTTCAAATGACTTTACAACAAGTTCATGTCCCTTCTAATGTGCAACCAAATTACATAGCAGCTATAATTCAAGGATTGACTATTGACATTGGGGCATGTGCAAGATCATGATGGGCCAAAAAGTGGTGATATGATGGGTATGTTTAGGGTATGTGGCTGATGACTTTTTTTAACCCAAAATTGATTAAATGAAAAGGGTTTTTAATGGATATTCTCAGCATTCCACCAATATAAATTATTCTTTACTTTGAATTTAATAAATAGTTATTATTCATTTTATATATGAATTATGACTAAAGTCCTGATTGATAGGATGATTGAAAAAAATCTATAGCTTTCAAATGATATCACATTTTTTGAATCTAAAACATGTGTCACATTATATGCTTCACATACTATAGGATTAATATATATATATATATATATATATGAAATTTTGACCAAGTTAAGGTAGTTAGACATACGAGTTTTTTATATTTTTTAAAAGTTATAATAAAAAATTCATAATTAATTATTTACTTGGAAAAAAATTACAAAAAAATATGCATCACATCGGGACATGAGTCCTCTACTTACATCAAAAATATTATAAAAAACTATTATCATTTTATTGTGGTTAGGGTGGTCAGACAGATACCTACTTCTTATTTTTTCCCTAAAATTGATGTACTACTGCATTGAAATTTCAAATTTTCACCAAATATATATATTTTTTTAAACAAACCTAGTAGTTTAGAAACTACATTTAAACTTTTACAGATTATATTCTTACATATCTTTGAAATAATATATATAACTTATTCAAATTTTTACGTCAAGTTTCCTAACTCTAATTTTTCTAAATTTTTCACCACTTAAGGGCCTATTTTTTCCATGATGATCTTGCACATACCCATTATTTGGACATGGAAAAAAAATGAAGCTTTCATAATCCTATCTCAATACAAAATGATAGTGATAAAGTGAACCCTTGTTAATAATGGCTCTACTCTTAATGTGTGTAGCGTAAACCACTTTGATAGGCTTAGAGTGGATAAATCAAACATTTGACCAGAATCCTTATCTATTAAGGGCTTGGACAATGAAGAAAATAAACCACTTGGTGTGATCACTTTTCCTATTATAGTTGGAGTGGCCACATTGAATACACCAATCCATGTTATGCCGCATGAACTTTCATATAATCTTCTTCTAGGTAGGCCATAGATTCATGAAATGAATGGTGTGCCTTCCACTCTTCATCATAAAATGAAATACATTCAAAAAAATGCAATACACATCCTTGAAGCTGACCTCAGTCTAAATAGTTTTTTGAATGTTGAGAAACACAAACCGAATCATTCAAACGCAATGTCACCAACCACACAAATGCAACCCATCCAACAACAAGACAAACAACAACATATTGAACAAGTCACGAAGTTGTTACTTGATGATTGGGGTTCCTTAGACCTCACACCTCCACTCATGGATGATCCTTCAAAAACATCAACCTCAACCACTTTAGACCAAAACATAACCAATTACACAACAACCTTTGATGAACACAACAACGACCAACCATCCAATTCAAAAGCAATGACAAAGCTTTATGGTGAAGGTTATGCACTTATGAAGCAACTTGGCTATAGTGGAAAAGGATGTGGTGCTCACAAACAAGGAATCC
>VDFB02281492.1:1006653070-1006665564 GCA_007258455.2 Sequoia sempervirens | reverse complement strand
CACCTATTCTTCTGCTTAAGCTGATCACATAATTCCTTTCTTTTCTCCCTTGATTCATTGATCTTGTCTTTCAATGACTGAATGAATTTCCCTCCATTCTCAAGATTTTCCTCCAGTTCTTTGTTCTCAGATTTTGATTGATCAAGATCATCCATGGCCACCATAAGTTGTTGTTGAAGACTTTTTGTATCCATTGAAAATAATTTCCAAGATCTCCCCAAGCTATTATACTTCTTCCAAGGAACTAGCTCTGATACCAATTGTTGGAAACAAGCAACGCTGAGAATGGGGGATGAATTAGTGTTCTACAAAAAATAACTTTATTATTTTGATCTTTAATACACTTAGAACATTAAACCAAAAGTAATATGCAGAAACAGAAAGAAAACAACCACAACACCATAGCACAAGGATTTCTATGTGGAAACCCTATTAGGGTAAAAACCACGGTGGATGGCCAATCCACGATAAATTCCAAGTATATAGAAAAGAAAGATTACAAAATGGGAATGCACTTGGATTTAGGCACACTGCCTAGAGCTCACTATTCAAACTAGGAAGCCTCACTATGTTACAAAGATTTGGATTTGTATACACCTCATGATCATCACCTTTAATTAATTAAATACTAGCTATTTGATTAATATTCCAACTCGTGTAAATAAATTACGAATTTGGTAGTAAAATTGTTCACCCTTCTCTAATTCTACAAATCTAAAACATATTCTTCTAAATTAATTAAATAAACAAGCTTCCCTAAACTTGTTTTATTTAATTAATCTTCACTAAATCCAATTAGGAATTAGAGCACATTTATACAATTTTTTGTGTGCCACGTCATCAAGGTCACATGAAAATAAATAACTCTAATTTTTAATTAGAATTATCCTCAACTCATTTCAAAAAGCACATGGTCTTTTCTTCCCACACTTCCACCAATTTTGGAGCACATGATTTATTCCTCCCATAGTTGAATCTTCCATCCAAATGGCATGTTTCCATTGGTCAAGAGATTCTTCCACACACATGGCATGGTATTTTATTCCCACACTTCCACCAATTTTGGAAGCACATGATCTTCTCTTCCCACAATTGAATCTTCCATGCAAATGGCATGTTTCCCATTGGTCAAGAGATTTTTCCACACACATGCCATGTTGTCTTTGGTCAAGGGGACAATCCCGATTCTCTTCATCTTCACCATCCATTTTTCTTATTTGAATCTGGACAGTTGATTATTGCCACCTCACTATATGCTTCGAAAATGCTATAAATACAACCCTTGGGCCTTGTATTTGAGATCCACATTTGAAATAGAGTTATTATGCACGTTTATCATTGGAGCTTGGAGCATTCTTCGAGTCTTATAGCTAGTTTTCATATCATGTTTTACTTTGCATTTACATCTTAGTTTTAAATATTGCATCATAGTTGCATTTTATGTCCCATCTTGCATCATAATTGCATTTTAGGGGTATGTGCAGGATCATCATGGAAAAAACAGGCTCTTAAGTGGCAAAAAAATTAAAAAAATCAGAGTTAGGCAACTTGACATAAAAAAATGAATAAGTTATCTATATTATTTGGAAAATATGTAAGAATAGAATCTGTAGAAAATTGAATGTATTTTCTAAACTCACTGAGTTTCTTTAAAAAAATTCTATTTGGTGAAAATTTGAAATTCAATGTGGTATTACTTAAATTTGGAAAAAAATAAGTAGGTGTTTAATGGAAATACCCTAACTACAATAAAATGATAATATTTTTACAATATTTTGAATATAAGAAAGGACTCATGTCCCAATGTGATGCATATTTTTGTAATTTTTTCCAAGTAAATAATTAATTATGAATTTTTATTACAACTTTTAAAAATATTAAAACTTGTATGTTTGACCATAGCAGTCAAAACTTCATGAAATTCATTTTATTTTTAATCCTATGATATCAGGAGCATAGAATGTGACACATGTTTTGGATTCAAAAATGTGATCTGCGTTGAAAGCTATATAGATGTTTTTCAATAAATCTCAATGAGACTTTAGTCATAATTGAATAGAAAATGAATAATAATTACTTGGTAAATTCAAAGTAAAGCATAATTTATATTGGTGGAAAGTTGATAATCTCCTTTAAAATCCTTTTCACTTCATTAAGTTTAGATTAAAAAATTCATCGACCATATACTCATCATGTGCGACTTTTGGCCCATCATGATCTTGCACATACCCTGGAATTAGTTCATTTTAAGTTTTCATTTGAGCATATGTAGAATCATGCATAGATCATTCTAGTTCAATACCATAGCTTCCACCTCCACTTGTTCATTTATCATAGTCATCCACCATTCATCATAATCCTCCATCATTTATCATAATATCCATTATCATTTCTACCATTTAGTTTCATGTAGGAATTTAATTAGCTTACATTTTGAATACTAATCTTGTTTCTTAAGTATCATTCTAATAGCCCTTGTGCACATAGAATTATGAGGGCCAAAAAGGTTAAAAAGAATCATTTAAGAATGAGAAAATGGAGACATTCTTGGAAGATTTATCTTTATTGCAACTTAGAATAGTTTATTTTCTTCAAATCTTTGAATATAAAACATTTCATTAAAAGGTTTGTGTTGATACTAAATTTGCACATTTCACACACACACATGATTAGATCTAAGAGAATGAACTAAAAGAGTAGCATCTACAAATTCTTGATTATAGTTCTAGTAAGGATTAGTAGTTGATCTTCTATCCTTCTGATTGATTATGCACTTCTGCTCTAACTCACACCACAAAATATTTATGCGAGATGAAACTATGCATAAATGCATCTAAAACTCTTTAGATATTCGCAACACACATCGACACACCTTCTTCATTTATCAAAATGATATAATCGATCATCTATATATATTTGCGACTAAGGATTTAATCGCTACAAGTCAGCTCCAATAAAACTTAGAAATATTTGCAACTTGTTAGCTCAAATCTTAAGATTTATCGATGCACATCCACAATAGTTGGCTACAACTTAGCTTGGACCCAAAACATAATGATAAAAAACAAAAATACTTGAATAAAGATCCCTCGAATATCCACAATACATTATATCAACTGAGTCGGCCCTAAAATACTAATAAACACAAAAGTATCAACCAGATCTCCAAAGTAGCACACAACTTCATACGAGCCACCGAGACATTCAGGTAACATAATACATATAATGATAAACCTCTCCTAAGATCAACAACTCAAAATAACAAGAAATCTGCAAGTGAACCGATGACCACCAAACTGCCAGATACTTTGTTCTTCCTGACTATCCTCAATCTTCCTTCCAGTAGGAGCAAATGGTGTCATGTAGATCTAATTATCGCCTAGGGTTTCCATCAATGACAACACTAAAGAATAATTGTAGTGTCACTTACCAACATTATGTTCCTATATTAAGCTAATTGGTAGAGCTAAACTAGAAAGAAAGTATTTCCCAGCCCCTACCCTTGAGTGAATCAAACTGTATAGTAAAGATATTATATTTTTTAGGTTATGTGACTTAATCAGTACATGTATTGCATTCTAATCTATAAGAGAATATCAGCTCAATATACTAGTCTTTGAAAAGAGAAATGAAATTTTTTTATGTGAATGTAAGAGTTGGTGATTCATTTGGGAAAAAAATTGTTATTTCTTTTGAGGTTCTCTATGAGTCAGTGTTATGGAGGCATATTCTTTTTTTGAGCCAGTTTGTTTAAAAATGGAGACCTATAGATTTAAAGTTTTGTTAACTCTCCTTTGAATCTTCCTTCACCTTCAAGATTTCTTTCATAGAGCCCTACACCACCATCCAAATTTAATGAACATACTTCGATGGAATTAGTTAGATCTAAATAATTTTTACACTTAGCACCTATACCCTTCATTTTTCATAATCATAGCTCCAAACCTTGTTGTTGAATCCTGAAATCATGCCTTGAGTAGATGTTTATTTCTCAACTAACACAATTTTTAATGCACATTTTAGAACCTTAATGATTCACAACAACGATGTGAATCATTTAAGGAAATTAATTTTTTCCACATGTCAGCAATTCACTTACCTTCGTTTGCCGACCAAACTCAATGCAAGCTTCTCTTGAAATTTCATACTTTTTTGCCTCAATTGTCCTTGTCAAGGATAACTAATTCACTTTACCTCATATTTGAAAGAGCTTAGGCAGGAGATATAAAAACACATATGAACACCTAAGTCTAAAGCTCCTTTAACATGTCGAGGGTTACATTTTGAGCATTACCCTTTTTACCATCTACCTTTCTTACTCCATCACAAACCATTTCTCTAACCCCATCGAAACACCAAGTGTGGAAACTCCAACTTTTGATTTAAGTCGCCGGGAGATCAAGGGTTTTTCTTCCACCTTGACACTTGCATGCATCACGAGGTTAAGGTGTAATCCATCTATCTCTTAACCATGATGCCATCCCGATTATTTCCAAGCATTGATAGACTTACCCTTTTTGGAATGCGACCTTAAGATTTTCCTTCTACATATTTATCAAATTGATTAGAAAAATTCTTAGACCAAATCCATGAACGAAAGCATTTTTAGGTGTGAGGGTTCAGGTTTTCACATTACCTCTCCCTTCGCTTTGTGTTAGGGCTCAAGCCTTAACACCGAAGCTTAAAATCCAACATTATTGGACTTAGACATTTTTATCATCTTTTAGTTGGGCATGTGGTATGAAGTAGTGCCAAAGCCCGAAGTCTAATATTATCTAACTTAAGCTTTTGGTTCTTCTTCCTTTTGCTAAGGGCATTTAGCAATGGGTATTACCGAAGCTTGTAGTCTGACATCTTTAGAATTATCCTTTGATCTTGTTCCTTTTAATAAGACATTCAAAAGGGTATTATTGAAGCTCAATGCTCAACATTTTTAGACTTAACTTATTTGATCTTCCTCTATCCATTAAGGAATTCAACATAAGGTATTGTCAAAGCCCGATGTTCGATACCTAATTTGGACCCCACTCTTTTTTGACCTATATATAAAGACAAAAAAGACAAATTAAAGAAATATATATATATATCTTAAATTTATATAAGTATAGAAAATATTTATATAAATATATATATTTTTATATATATGTCTTAAATATATATATAAATACAAATATATATATACAAAGGAAAGAGGGACAAGATCAAAAAAGGAAGACAAAAAACAAAAAGAACCAAAAAAGAAGAAAAGACAATAAGGGAAACAAAGGAGGAGAAAGAAGGGGAGGAGGCCAATATATAATAGACAACAATTAAATAAATATATATAGATATTCAGTTAAAAATATATATATAAAAGACAAAGAACAAATAAAGAAATATATAAATATATATCTTAAATTTATATAAATGTAAATATATTTAGATAAATATATTTAATGTATATATATATCATCTAAAATATATATAAAAATACAAAATATATATATATATATGTATATATACATATATATATATATATACATGTATATATGTAATACATATATATATATGTATACATATATGTATATGCACATATATATATGTATGTATATATATGTATATGTATATGTATATATATGTATATATATATATATATATATATATATATATATATATATATATATACATGATGGAAAAGGGCCCAAGATCAAAAGGAGAGACAAAAGCAAAAAGAACCAAAAAAGAAGAAAAGATAGTAAGGGAAACAAACGAGGAGAAAGAAGGGGAGGAGGCCAAAATATAATAGGAAATAAATAAATAAATATATATAGATATTCTCTTAAAAATATATATATAAAAGACAAAGAACCAATAAAAAGAAATATATAAATATATATCTTAAATTTATATAAATGTAAATATATTTATGTATATATTTCTTATATATATAAATGTAAATATATGTCTTGAAGTTGTAAGCCTTTTGGTCAGTTCTCAAAACTTAAGTCAGGTTGTTGCCTAGGTTTTCATAACCTTTCCTACTCCCAACATATCACACAAGGTTCATCTTTGTGATGTTGTAAAGTGTATTAGTGCCTATAAAGGTTATATTAAGTTTCATAAGACTTTTCTAAGTAAAGTTGATTCATTTAGGAGTTTTTCTCAAGTTAAGAAACTTGCATCGATCTCCAAAAAAGTTATCTAAACTTTCTCTTTCTCCCCTCGATGATTATAAAAGTGATAAAGAGAAAGGGTTTCAAAGTTTTCCTCAAGTTAAGAAAATTGAGTTGGTCTCCAAGCAAGATTTCTAAAACTTCTCTCTCTGCTTGATGATGATAAAAGAAATAAAGAGAAACAATTTTTGAAGTTTTGATCAAGTTCAGAAACTTGCATTAGTCTCCAACCAAGTTGTCTAAACTTTCTCTTTCTCTGCTCGATGATGATAAACCTTGTAAAGAGAAAGGTTTCTTAAATTTTTTCTCAAGTTAGGTAACTTGTGTCAATCTCTTACAAAGTTGTCTAAACATTCTCTTTCTTCACTGATGATGATAAAAGAAGTAAATATAAAGGGTGTTTAGTGCTTCAAATTGGTTTCAAAACCACTATCGACAGTCAAGAAAGTTATTAAAACTTTTCTTTTTCCAATTTCCAATTCCTATTCAGACTTCCCCCTTTTAATCTTCTTATCTTTGAGAAATTAGGTATTGTACATTCTTATGTTATACACAATTATCTTCACCAAAAAATTATTAGATTGTATTATTTTTATAAACATGATATTCATTTAGAACCATGATATAATATCTCATAGATACATTCCTCATTAAATAATTTTATTTTTATTATGTTAAGTATTAAGCTTTATTTAACAAAATTGTAATATGCATCATTGAGATTTGTCAAATTATTAGGGATTGACTCTATACCTCTTTTTTTCTTAAGATATCGTTAACAAGTTTTTTGATCCTCGACTTCACCCAGGTGAGTGGTAGCCGACTATGAAACTGCCTAGGGAAAAGGACCTTAGAAATGGTTGTGTACCCACTCACAGTTTATAAAGTAAGCCTGAAGCCCAAACTTTTTAAACCCTTCAAGGCTTACACTAAAACTTCAATTACATCAAACTATGATTCCCTAATGATACCTATAATAATAATATTGCTAAAGCATACATGTTTAATACTTTAGAGCTAGCATTTGTTACTCTTCTAAAAAAAATTGTTAGGTTTTTTTTCCCTTACTACAAAAATTTGGGCATGAATTCTATCAAAGCCTAGGTTCCAACAATGAGAACTCTAGGAATATGTGTTCACCATGACTAATAATTATTTAGAGTGTTATCATGGAGGATGGTACCAAGGTTGTAGAGTAATCTGAGGACATGGTGATGGATGAGGTGTCACAAACATGGTTAGAGTCGGTGTCGAGGGAATTCATCGACACCGCTAGACGTGTTTGATTCATGGTCATGGATGAGGTGTCACAGACATGGGTTAGAGTCAGACTGGTCATGGTCATGGATGAGGTGTCGCAGACATGGGTTAGAGTCAGACTAGTTAGGGTCATGGATGAGGTGACGCAGACATGGGTTAGAGCTAGACTGGTCAGAGGAACCACCGACACCCCTAGATGTATTTGAGTCATCACAACACATGCCATCATAAAACCTTAATTCATAGATCCTCCATGCATTAAAGGTTTTGATTAGGGTTATTCATGATTGATTTCCATCGGTGGAGGGTCCTAGACTAGAGAAAACTCATTACTTGAGTGAGTTACAAGGGTTAGAGCATAGAGAGTGCAACGAGAGTCCCCCATACATTCTTGATGAGTATGATGAGGAGGGGAAGAGGCAATCAGTTCACTTAGATCCTCCATCATGGGTGTAACATCCTGAGGTAGAAGTCAACGACAAAGCATATCAGGATCTGGAAGATCATCTTCGAGAGTTACTATGACTTAAGACATCTAATTTTGAGGGATCCACATATGGAGTGGAGAGTGAGCCATCGCTTCTCAATCTTGATAGGTGCTTTGGATTGTGTGTATATGCAAGCAATACAAACGAATGTTGTGCGATACTTTTTCTTAGAGGTACATCCTCTACTTTGTGGTGCTAGGAGGAGAGCAATCACCGCTTATCTATTGATACTCTCTTATGGGAGAAATTCTTAGAGAAGTTTTGAGCATGATATTTGTCTTAACATTTTAGGAAACACCATATTGATGAGCTCCATGATCTCCAATAGAGAGTGCTATCAGTAGGATAGTATGAAAGTTGGTTTCTAGAGCTACTACAATATGTGGACTACCTCTAGGATGAGAAGCTTCTCATCAAACATTTCATTAGGGGACTAATACATAGGAATATCACGACCCATATGTATGGATGATCCATAGAACCTTTGGGTTGTTATTGAGAAGGCCCTCATAGCAGAGGAGATTTATGGGAAGTCTATGGAAGCATGAGAGTGGTTTCAAAATTGAAACCAAAGTACTTAGTCACAAGGTTTCTGATGACCTCCCCTTCCTTTAAAGGGAGAATTTATACCTTTTGCAACACTATCTAGGCAACCATAGAAGTAACTAAAATATAGTCAGCGTCCTAGGCCATATTAGAGCTTTCAAAGTGGCCACTATAGGCCATGGTGACCATAGGGTCCCCACAAAAATTAACATTTCCAATTGAAGGGTGCAATCCCAACATTTTCCTAGCAGTTTGGTCAAGGAGGGAACAATCATTCTAGTAAGACTACAAGAGAGTAGTTCACCTAGAAACAATCACCCCAAGTTTACACTAGGGGTCCTTGTTATGTATGTGGAGCAATAGAACACCTAGCTAAGGATTGCCCTCATGGTCTTGTAGTTAAAGGACGACACATAGTAGGCTTTGAGTAGATAGTTGGGGATGTGGGAAAGTCCCATTCATTATTTGTGGTGGTCAAGAACCACCAAGATGAGCATCATTTGATGGTCATTGAAACCCTAGGTATGATAGGTGACACTCATGTTACTATTTTATTTGATCCTGGGGCATCTGATTATTTTATAGACCCTTTTTTAGTGAACATACTAGGCTAGTGGCATCTAGGTAGGTAGATAGGTGGGAGATAGAGCTATCCTTAGGGGCTAAGTTTTCAGTACATTCTATAATTCATAATTTTCCACTTCAATTTGGAGGTTTAATTACATTGGTTGACCTTCATGTAACACCATTAGGCTCCTATGGAGTGGTTTTACGCATGGATTGGCTTGCTACACATCATCATAAGGTAGAATATCACCAGAAGGTGGTTGATTATGTGGATGACCATGGTTTAGGAGTGGTGATTTTAGGGGTTCAGAGACCTATGTCCCTTCTTATGATATTTTCTATGCAATTTAAGGAGTGTC
Source organism: Sequoia sempervirens (assembly GCA_007258455.2). Classification (NCBI taxonomy): domain Eukaryota; kingdom Viridiplantae; phylum Streptophyta; class Pinopsida; order Cupressales; family Cupressaceae; genus Sequoia; species Sequoia sempervirens. The sequence continues at coordinate 1,006,656,192 of VDFB02281492.1, read as the reverse complement.
TACAAAAGGGATGTCAATTTTTTGCTACCATCCTCAAGGATATAGATCAAGAGATGAGAGAGATATCTTTGGCTGACCACCCCATTTTTAGGGAGTTTACTAATGCTTTTCCTTCTACTTTTCCTGGTATTCCATCTCATTGTGAGATTGATTTTTGTATAGATTTGGTGCTAAGGGCTAACCTGATGTCAAAGGAACCTTATAGGATGATTACACATGAGCTTAGTGAGCTCATGGTGTAGCTAGAGTTTCTAGAGAAAGGTCATATATGTCTGAGTGTCTCACCTTGGGGTGCTCCCATCATCTTCGTTAAGAAGGACAAATCCTCTTGTCTATGTATAGAATATAGATAGCTAAACAAGGTGACAATCAAGAATTGTTACCCAGTCCCAAGGATCAATGATTTTTTTGATGAGATGCAAGGATCCAAAGTTTTCTCTAATATTGGCCTTAATTCTAGATACCATCAGTTGTGGATTGTAGAAGTGAATATTCATCAAACTGATTTCAAGAGTAGGTATGGCCACCATGAGTTTGCATTGGTACCATTTGGGTTAACGAATGCTCCTCCAGTGTTCATGAGTCTCATGAATGGAGTATTTTGTACCTTCTTGGATTAATTCATGATTATTTTCCTAGATGACTTCTTAATGTATTCACATACTGACAAGGAGCGTGAGGTTAACTTGTGATAGGTGTTACAATGTTTGAGGGAGAAAGAGTTGTATGGGAGCTTGTATAAGTGTTCTTTCTTTCATCCAGAGGTTTAGTATCTTAGTCACATCATATCAAGTGATGGTATTTCTATAAATCCATTGAATATTAGAGCTATTATAGATTGGAAAATTCCTACTACAATAATAAATATCAAGAGCTTCATGGGTTTTGTAGGTTATTACCATCACTTTATAGAGGGTTTCTCTAGGATTGGACATCCTATCACTTCCCTTTAGCAAACCAAGAATAAGTTCAACTAGATAGATCATTGTGAGAGGGCCTTTCAAACTCTTAGGGAGTGTCTCACTAGAACTCCTATCTTAGTAGTACCTCATCCATCAACAGATTTCATGGTTTGCACGGATGCATCTAGTAATGGCCTAGGATCTATACTCATGCAGGAGGGTAGAGTGATCACATATGAGTCATGAAAAATCAAGACCCATGAGTAAAATTACCCTACACATGACATGGAGTTAATAGTGGTAGTCCATGCTCTAGATTTATGGAGGCACTTCCTTTTGGGTCATCACTTTGAGTTACATTCGGATCACCAGAGCCTACAATACATATTCACATAGATGAATATAAATTATCATTAGAGACATTGGATGGAGTTCTTATGTGAGTATGAATTTGATGTACATTACATCAGAGGGAAGGAGAACAAACTGAGTAGGAGGTGATATGAGTTGTCATCCATGGAATTGAGTATTGATTTGAGGATTCAGATTCTACAACACCAAGGAGAGGATGAGTGGTATAAGTTGGTTTATCAAGAGATCTAGTCATAGAGGTCCCTTGAGGGAAAGTTATTAGGATATACCTTTTAGTCAAATGGCTTACTAAACTTTACATTTTTGGGTATGGGATTTATAGGCTACTCTTGCACTATTATGATGTTTCACATAAAAGGAGAGAGATAAACCCCACTCAAAAGTCTAGGTGGTTCACTCAAATTAGGAAATGTATGATGTAATTAAGGCTAAATGAGATGATATAAATGCAACTAAGTCATGAAATTAATTGATTAAGTGTGCAAAACTAAAGAAATGTAACTTGTTTGAAAACACATTGTGATATGCACAAATACTTAAAAATGAATGAAAAACTGAACATAAACGGATGAAACTGAAAGTGTGTGTTGGTGTAATTAATTATTAATTACACTTTGCATAAGTTTACTTAGGTTTATTTAATTCCTAGGTTATAGGCTTTCATCTTTATCTTATCTAGCTATCTTGTTGCTCAAGATAAGATTAGGTTGTTGCATCTTTACTTTATAAAAGCAAATTATCTCTTGTAATTAATGGTCTTTTCGAATATATTAATTGCATGTTTTTATGCAAAGCTTCTGCTTTTTCATTTTTCTCTTTGAGGAAGGTATATTCTGGTTTGCAATCAGATCTTGGTTTTCTAACATGGTATCAGAGCCTCGATTCGCAGCCCCTTCTCAGCATTTTCAGAGGAATACAGTGCAGAGCTCGTTCGAGGTCCCTCAAGGGTTTCTTTCCTTGAGCATATTTCTGGAGCATCTTGGATCAGATCAGGGTTTTCCATTGGATTCAGAGTGCTGGAAAAAGTCAGAAATGACTTTTATTTTATTCATTTTCGTCACTGTTTGCCAGATCTGCGAGGGTTTCAAGCTCGGTGATTTATCACGATGAATCTGGGGTCACCCTATTTTTGGAGCACTTTGAGCTAAGCCGGACCTCGCCGTTGGATTGATAGCACTAAACCCCCATTTTTTCATATAAATTTTGTCCAATTTGGACACAGTCATCCGAGGAGGAAAAAAAAATTTACCCGAAGGCCGTACGGCCCCCAGGCACGCATTTCGATGCACATAAATCAAAAAAATATATAAAAAATATTAAAAAATCACAAATTTTCAATGAAAATTTCCATAGCCCATTCAAAGGCTACCATAAATACACTGCTCCGCCCGGGCGACTACCGGTGAACTACCTTTTGCACCACCGCCACCACGTGATCATCAATAGCCGCTTCGCTCTGTTTCGTTCGGTAGGACTTCAGCCCAGGTTCTGCTTTATGGAGCCGGCCCTTCGCCCGATAACCCTGCCGGGGTTTTAGCCCCTCACCCCAGTCATGTGGGTGACCAGGGGCTACGCACTAGGAGCCAGCCGCTAGCCCCCTGGTCTGCCCAGGCGACCAGGGGCCGAAATTTTTTAGCCCCTGAGGGCTTCACATGGCTAAATCGGACAATTTTTTAGCACTTTCACGGAAACGAGCATAACTTTCACATACGACATCATTTTTTTGCAAACGAGATATCGTCGGAAAGCTGCTTCCGAGCTCTACGCATTAGTACTAGTGAGATTTTCTGGTTTTGCATTTTTTATGTCATTTTCTGCCTCGGAAGTTAGATGTTGCCGTTTTCACTC
>VDFB02281492.1:1006640436-1006652970 GCA_007258455.2 Sequoia sempervirens | reverse complement strand
TTTGGAGGATGAAACTTGAAGAATATCAAGATAAATGCAAGAGGAGGGAATCAAGACCTGATAGGTCTGACCAGGAGAATGATGATGAAGTCAAAGCTGAATTAATGGAGCAATTCAAGAGTATCACTCCTGATGAGGGAAGGAAACTTGTAACTTAGGCTGGTGTCTTACTTCTCCCTAAGTGGGACATAGTTAATGTTGTAGCATTCAATGCTATTATGCAGTCCAAGTATCCTATGCAAAATAGTGAAGAAGAAGTCAAGGCAGCCCTACAAGACTCTGCTTTTAGTGAGGAATATGAGACTTTGGCCATATGGGCATTGGCACCTCACGGTAGAAAACCAAATGTGGCTGATATTAGCCCAAATTTAAGGGGTGGGCTCATTATCAAGAGAGTTTCTGAAACCTCAACAACAGAAGCCACAAGCCTGATACTGAATGTGGCCAAATTGGCCCAGAAGACAACTGAAAGAGATGAAGCTGAAAGGAAGATCCTGATGGAAAAGTACAATGCAATAATTCGGTAGTATAGTAGAATGCAGCAAAAAAATGTTGAGCTGCAATCTGAAATAGATAGATTAAGATACGGGTAGGTGGGAGAATCCTCTAGTGCCCCTGCTATCAGAGCACTACCTAATACTTCAGGGTCATTGCCCCCTATTATCCCAATCAATTCTACTCCTGGATCCCCAATTCAAACACCTGCTGATAGCCCTGCACCAGGACCAGTTGAAGAGGAAGTTGAGTATTCTGCAGATCCTACCAAAGAGCAGATGATGAATAAAATCACAGAATTACAGGTTTCCCTAAGGGAAAGTGAGGATGGTGTTGTGGCTAAACACAATGAGGTGGTTGACACCGTTTTGAGGCATTTAAATGAGAAGGTTGATTCTAGGTTGCCAGCTGTACATTCTTTATATTCTTTATTCTTGGGTGGAATACAAAACATTAACAGAGATCGGGAAGTGGTTCTACCTCTAGTTGAGAAGTGGATCCCTCGGGCCACTGATTTAGATGTTATGTTTAAGGCTTCCAGATTTGATGCAAATAACAGACCCCAATCATTAAAGCCTACTCAAATCTTTGTGAAATCATTAAAGGGATTCCAGGCCCTGCCTGATGATTTGAGTAGGAAAATTAGAGAACTAGTAAAGAGTTTTGATGATTGGAATGATACTTTTCTGCCGGATGTAATAGATGCACAAGGAAATATTAAGACATTGCAGCAATGGCAAGATAGGGCGGAAGAGGTTATTAATGCACAAATCAAATTGATTTGTGATGAATTAGACCATGACTTGTTGGTAAGCAGCATGGATAAAATAATTAATACCAGCATGTTCTTAGAGTCATTTGAGAGGGAGGCCAACCAAGTTGCAGTGAAATTCACACCTTACAATACCAAGGTGATGGAGGTGGTGAATTTTAATTGGCCAACGGATGAGGAATATCAAAATTGGATGGACAAGTACTTAACCGAAGAGGAGTGAAACAATGCTCCACATCGTGGGTAACCCATACCAAATGGGTTGTATTATAAATCCACTATGGTTATGTTTCCATGGCTGCTTTGGGCTTAGGGTTTTGAGGTGTAACAAATGTTGTGGCTATTGTGTAACGAAAGTAGAATCAACGAAAAGATGCTCCGGGACTTGGTGGTTTTGATTATAGTTTTGAATTGGCACATAGCGGTCCAATTGAACGGTGACATGTGTAATTTTTGGCCCAATGCTTGTTGCTCCTTTGTTTCTATAAGAAGGATTTCAAGGCCAGAAATAGGGGTTGGCAAGTTATATTTTTTGAAGGTCGAGTCTAGGTATAGCTACAGAGTAGATTGTAAGAGCTATTTTTGAATGTTAAGGAAATTTATGTTTGGGGTTATCTTGTATTGGGTTTTAAACCTATGAAGATTTGATGTTTCACAATAGTACTAGCAGTTGAGCTATAATATTATTTCTCGAGCTCATGTCTGTCCGTTGTACAAATATATCATAATTTTGAATAGAATAATCAAGGATTATGACATTCATGTCATTGCTCTGATATGTGTGTTTTCCATTTTGGCTTTAATTCAAAGAATTAATTAAAATGCTTGGATGGAATCATGGATGGTTATGTTTGTAAAGGGATTTAGTAAGAAGTATTGGGCTAGGATAGGAATTGACACTATTGTAATGCAATATTGTCAGGGATCATGTGTGCTAAGTATTTAAATCTGTTGTTGAACCGTGAATGTTTGACTCCCTAATGGTATATGGCACTGATCTAAATTGTATGAGGTTGTGAAAATATGTGTATGTATTCTTTGCTTAGGGCTTGCCACCAAATTGCAAATAAAATGACTATCATAGGTTATGAAATAATTTTGTAATCATCTCATGCTCCACGTAGTTGATATTACTAGTGAAGGCCACCCATTTCAGTGGCATCCCATTCTCGCTGAGCCATTTGTGGGATTATCTGTGAATTGTTTATGATTGTTTATGAGTTTGGTGCAGAAATGATAAACACATTATAGGGACCACCCTCCTAGGTCTTGCAGAGCCCAAAGTGTAGGAGGTTATTATTCAAATCCTCGTCAGTTGGTCCAAGTCCTCCGAGCTGCCCTTGATTGGAATTGACAATTCCATAGATAGATTAGGAGACAAACCTAGTTTATAGGAAAAAACACCAACAATTCCATTGCAAAAGAGATTGAAATATATGAAAGGAGAGTGTTCTTAAGGCTATAAATTGACAAAGGAGATTGATTATTAATGCAAAACTAAAGAAATGCAATTTTTTTGAAAACACAATGTAGTATGCAAAAAAAACTAAAAATATGCAAGTAAAATAGAACAGGAAAGAAAAATAGAAAGTGTGCACCTAAAAATGTGCTAAATCCTAGAATAAAGATTGGAAATGCTATTGATTCTTAAATTTTGACCTACTGGGACTCATACACCATTTTAGGTGACTTAGTCCTAGATCTAGAAAAGTATGTTAAGGCCTGTTTTAGCCAAATGGGTATCTAAGTTTGTAAAAAATATATAAAAAATAGGTATAGTGGGACTCACATGCCACTAATGGCATATGAGTCCACTTTTTCTTTCCTAAAAATCTTAAAGTGTCGTAAGTCAGTTCTTCTTCTCTTTTTGTACCTCCAGGTGTCTGGATCTGAAACCCTGATTTCTGACACTATAAGTGACTTTTTTTGGATATTTTGACCTATCCAAAAAGGGGATGACTTCAACAATTTTGTAACCTATCCTTCAATCATCTCCAATCCTTCAAAGTTCCTAAATCAAAACACATAAAGAAAGAAAAAGAAATTTTGAATGTTAGGGCACAGGTGTTTTCCTTGGTCAAACCCCTTTTAGGTAGTTAAACCAAATGAAGAAATAAGATGAAGCATGAGCATGAAATGAAGGAATAAGAAACTTTCCATGATGATAGATCCTGAATTTTTGCAACAATGGATGAAGAATCTGAATGCCTTATAAATGATCTTGAATGCTCTCTAAATGTGGCCTAACCCTAGCTTACACTTGACTTGGGATGGATAATGAATGAATTATGAATTAGGGTTTGAAAGTTTTTATAGGAAATCCTACTCAAATGCCCGTTAATTTGATCCCCAAGGCCGACATGGAGGAAAATTAAACTTAAAACCCATTTTTTCCTACTCAAACCTTGAAAATGGCCCAAATGGGACTCATTCACGATCTTGGATGACTTAGTCCCACTAGGATGGGACTCATTTTCCCAAAGTGGTGAATGGGTCCCATAGGGGCTCTTTGGCAAGCTAGGATGTCAGGGAATAAAGAATTTTAGTCTTTATGTTTATTTTATTGGGTCTTTGATCAAATTAAGCCTCAAGATGCACAATATGGGGTCATAGGGGCCTATAATGCTGATGTAAAGAGAAATTAGGGCTAGGGACACAAAGTTCAATGTGAAAGTGTGATCAAATACACTTTACCAATGTGAGTAATAAAATGAGGTCCACATAACCTAGAAAGGCACAACATCCAATGTGAGTGTATAAAGCGCATTACAACACTAGATTAAAACCAAGTTTAATTTATAATCCTCCTACATTAATGTGAGAATGCAATTAAATATATTTTAAAACATTGAACTATAGGAAAAATAGGTCCATTAGACTTAAATGCTGAATAAAAGTATAGAAAAGTGTGAAATTCATTTACAACACTTTACAACACCTTTACAAGACATCAATAAATGCATTTTATTCAGCTTGCAAGGGTCCAAGACCTACTATGGATGTGTAAAACACATCACAACACTAGACCAAGGAGACATTAAGTCAAATTTATCATTAATTACTCCCAAATCAAGCAAGGAAAAAGGCATACTTTTGGGTGTCCACATTAGCCCCCCACTTTAGTGAGGATGAGAACTTGCTTCGAAACTCACACACTAAAGTGAACATTCAGAGGTCAATTGTGCCAATGAGGATGGTCTGGGATAACAAAGATGAAGTGGTGGCCCTAGGATCCAGATCCTAAGTCAAACCAACATAAGCGCAAAATAACATGCACAAGGCGAATGATTTGCAGCAAAACAAGATACACAATAATGCAGTGGAAATAACTAGAAGGAAGAGTGAAATAAAAATGTGGATCACGCTTTGACCATTTTTCCAAGATGATGTGGATTACATCTAGGCTATTTTTCTAAAAAATGTATACTCACTCTGATGTAGAATTCTTGGTTGTCCGCCGGGTGAGAGGTCCAAAAAGGTGAGAAACATGCACTCATAGCTGGTATGCACTCACACACATGGAAGTGTCTATGTGGAAATTCATGCCTCAGATTGGGCTTCCCACTCGATCCATACCAAAGTTATACCTCCTGATAACTCTAATAAGGTGCCCACAAAAATGATCTTCGAGCTCTATGAGGCAAGCAAAATTTTGTATGCTTAAAACTCATAGACATTCTAAATGTAAAATAGTACAAGGAATATTCAAAGGGATTTTTTTTAGTTCATGCAAGGTCTAATCTTAGAGAACATCATGCTTATTGTCTCCAAGGGAGTAAAAGTGCAAATGGTCTACATTTCCAAGAGAGAGGAAAAGTGCAATATCTCATCACAGGCAACATTGTGCTAAATGTTTTCCAAGAGAAAAGTGCAAGAAAAAAGAAAATCACACAATGAAATGTGATTTCTATGTATGCCCAATTTAAAGCGTTACTAACACCATTAATATGAAATTTCTTTAAAGTAGAAGAAGATATTAGAGCTTTTTGAAATCCTATGCCAGAATCATATGTTTTGATAAGCTACATCATGTGAGGTAGTATGTCACATGCGATCTAACCTAAGACATGTCGTCCACATCCCAAGATTTATCTTATATGTTCATGAAAGGTTAATGACTAGCCAAAAGAGACAATGACAAGTGACATACAGGGATAAGGCTAACTAACTCCTTTGCCCCACTTAGTGCTGGACAAGGATAAGCCGAAATGATTGATGAGAAACATGTTAGAGTGAAAATTAGTATCAATTAGAGGAATTAGGTGCCCCCACATAAGGAAGGACACCAGAATCGTTGAGATGTTGAATGTTTCTACTCAAATCCTTACATTAATTAGTAGAATGACCATGAACTCTATGATAGGAACAAAATGAAGTCTTGTAATAAATTTTTTTTTGAGTTCTTATAAGAAGGGATATCAAGTGATCTTGGAGGAGTCTTGAAAAGATACCCTCTTGATCAATGGTAGATGTTCATGTAGTTTGTGGAAAAGATTTCTCTTGCTTAGTACAAGATGTCATATCTACGCAAGACTCTTTAGATTGTGATATTTTGTTCCCTCCTTTATAGGAGGGTGTAAAATTCAAATCATTAGTGATTTGCAAGATGAAATTGAAATTTAGCAAAGATGTCTTTATTTGTTTCATTCCTTGCAAAGGATAAATACCACTAGTGTCTATCAACTTAGGATGCATTAATTTTAAATTCGGATTAGAAGAATCTTTTTTGTGATAGTGTTGATGTTAAGTGAATGTTTTCCTATTTTAGGTCAAGGACAATAAATAATACCGGCGGTTTTCATGTGTGTTAGGCTTGATGAGACTACGTCACCTTTATCTCGCACCACATCTTTCCACTATGTCCAAGTTGTCCCTTAATCTCATAACCTTTTCCATAAAGCTTTTGCATCTCTTTTGGATTCGGTGGTTGTTCGTGATTCAGTTCATCAAAGTTTGTTGTGTAATATGTTTTCTTTTGTTCTAAAGTGGTTGAGGTGGATGCTTTTGAAGGATCTTTTGAGTTTTGTGTGGACATTTTTTTTTTTAAATTGTGCCTTATTTGAATCTTTGTTTATCATCATATGCTCTCCCATGAATGTATGTTTGAAATGTAAATAACCCCAATCATCTTCTAATAGCTTTTTGACTTCTTCAATGTGTTTTTCTTTGCCTTGTTGTGGTATAGGATCTACTTGTTTGGTTGGTGTTAATGTGTTCAAGGGATTTTATTTGTTTTTCTCAAGTTGTAAGACACTATAAGGACTAGGGTCAATGTCAAGTGTGTACACTTTGTTGTTGTAGATCTATTTCATTTTACAATGAAGAGTAGAAGGCGCCACATTCATTGCATGAATCTATGGTCTTCTTGAAATAATATTATATGAAATTTCATGAGGCATAACATGCATTTCTATTTCCTAGCGTGTTGTCTAAAGCGTAAGAGTAAGTAGTCACACCAAAGCGGTTTTTTGACATTATCAAATCCCTTAAGAGATATAGAGGTGGGTTGAACATTTGGTTATCAATGCAAGCCTATCGGAAAGGCTCACACACTACACACATTAAGGGTGAGTTATCTACAAAGATTATCTTGTCCCTCTTCTTTGTTGAGCTACAATCATGGCTTATCATTTTTATTTGCACCTACAAAGGGGGCTCGGTTAGGTCGAAAACAATGTTAGCATTTAGTCACGGGATCATGGCTGCCATATCATTCATTTGAACATTGGAAGGGATAGGAACTTGTTCTAAGGTTGTTTGAATCATGTTGTGGTAGTGAGGGGAGGCTTGAACAAGGACCCATAATGATATCTTAGCAGGAGTTTTCTTGAGTTGTTCAACAAATATTGTACTCCTTTCCACTTTCTGGACGAAAATGAGGGGACCTAGTACGATGGGGTTAGGAAAAGGTAAGGGTGTCGGGGTTGGTTGTTGTAGTTGTGTATTTTTTCTAGTGTTATATGTATGAGCAATGGTGTTATGTTCAGTTGCTGCGAAACATTGTTCGTAGGTGGGTAAAGGACAAGTTCGGATTTGGTTTGAGTTGAATGTTTGTTTGAAGGTGGATAAAGGATGAGTTGATGTTGAATAATATTAACATCCCTTAGTGAAGGAGAGTCTAATGTGGTCTCATCATCTTCTTCTAGGGACAATATATCATTATTTTCATTGTTATCCTTTTCTTGAAACATGGTATCCTCCCTAGGACGAGAGTTGTTAGGAGAACGACAAACTGAATGTTCTTGACATACAAGGATTGGTTCTTCCAAAATAACTTCATTACAAGTAAGAGAGTTATCAATGGTTGGATTGTCTTGTTTAGCCAGAGTGGGGATGTGAGGAGAAGGATCTATTTAAATTTCCTTTCTCTCAAAGGTTGCATTTTCTTGTTCCATATTATCTACCCTAGTAGGAGAGCTTGTAATATGTTCACCACATTTCATTGTTAGACTAGCTTCATCACAAGTAGGAGAGGCATCAAGAGAAGGACCACTAAGATTTTCAAATAGATTATCCCAAATGGTAGGAGCATTAGGGAAGGGAGGAACAAGATTCCAATGACTCTTAATAGATATATATTCTAACACCAACCTATCCTCTTTGCATCAAGGAGGGATATTGAAGAAGGAAAAATTTGATTCTTGTGGTTAGAAACTAGGTAAGGTGATTTTTATAAATGTTTCTGATCTCATCTTCTTATTTGTCTATATTTTCCAAGGGAAGAAGAGGAAAATAAAAAATCTCAATGCTTGTATCATCTTTCACCAAGATACCTTCATCACTAATAGGAGAGGTATTGGGAGAAGAAAAAGTATGAGTGTTATGATTATCTACACTTGCATCCTTTTGTGTTATGAAATTCTTAGAAATATGGTAGGTACTAGGAGGGCATGCAAATTCTCATCAAAGGTTCTACTTTGCTTTACTAGATAATGTCAATGAAAAATAGAATCATAAAAGCCACTTGATATTCTAGAAGCATTAAATGCTTGAAGAGAACACATGAGAAAGTAAATAAAGTGCAATGCAATGATCTAAGGTGAAATGTTTAAATGCAATTTTCAAATGTGAAACAAGGTAATTGTTTTATTACATTATGCAACAACTTGAAAAATGAAATGTTGTAAATGAAAAATTGAAATTAAACAATGCATGAAATGATCAAAATTAAGCTAGATTTAATGAAATGAATGTAATAGAAACTCTACCAACTAAAATAGATAGTTAAAGGAAGCAAAAAAATTTGAAGAAACAAGGTTTTTAGTGTTGTAAAAGGTAGTTTCAGGGGTGTAAAGGGATTAATTCTCCCAAGGTGGTGAATGAGTCCTAGTAGGGATTTTTTTTCAGAATTTTCAGACTTTTTTGGTTCATTTTCATGTTTTCTATGTTGTATGATGCAAACCTAAGATGAAAATATAGAATTTCAGAAATTTTCAATGATTTAAGATACAAAAATGCAACCTATATGCACTTTCACTAAAGGAAAATTTGAAACCATAGAATGCAATTTAACTAGCTGAAAATACAGTACAATGTTAATGCAATGAAATCTAATTCTAGGACAATGATGGACTTGCAATCGATGAAGTTATAAAATGTAGGTTCACCAAAATGTGGACTATGCAAATGGAATGCACAAATTCCCCTATCCAGACCTAAAAGGGGAATGAAGGAAACACAATATGATTTCACAAGGTTCACACTCAATAATAAATAATTGAGATTCTAATGCAAAAGATAGTGAAATATATCAAAGGAGATTGTTCTTAAGGCTAGAAATTGATAAAGGGGATTGATTATTACTACAAAAAAAAAGAAATGCAAAATGTTTGAAAACACAACATAGTATGCAAAAAGACCTAAAAAAATGCAAGTAAAATGAAACAAGAAAGAAAAACATAAAGTGTGCATCTGGAAATGTGTTGAAGACTGGAAATACTGCTAATTATGAAATTTTGACTTGCTGGGACTCATACGACATTTTTGATGGCTTAGTCACGGATATGAAAACTATATTTGGGTCCTTTTTAGCGAAATGAGTATTTAAGATCTATAAAATATTTGCAGAAAATAGGTATAGTGGGACCATACACACTAATGGTCTAAAGGTCCACTTTTATATTACAAAGAGAAAATCCTAAAGTGGAAACGAAAGCTCTCAGTCTGCTCTTTTTGTACCTCTAGGTGTATAGATCGAAAACCCTGATTTCCAGCATTGTGACTTTTTGTGGATATTTTTACGTAGCAAAAAAGGATATGAGTTCAACAAAATTTTGCAACCTATCCTCCAAACATCTCCAAGCCTTGAAAGTGCTTAAATCTACAAACACATAAAGAAAGAAAGAGAAACATCGAATGTTAGGGCATGGAGGTTAACCCCTTATAGGTAATTAAACCAAATGAATAAATAATATGAAGCATGAACGCAGAAATGAATTAGAAACTTGTATTGATGATAGATCTAGAATTTTTACAACAATGGATGAAGATATTCCTTGAATGCCTTAGAAGTCATCTTAGAACCTATAAATGACTTACCCCTAAACCTTGATTGACTTGGGATTAATAATGAATGATGAATAGATGATGAATGATGAATGATGAATGAATGATGCGATGAATTATGAATTATGGTTTATAAGCTTGTTTTTATAGGAAATCCTACTCAAATACTCGCTAATTTGATCCCCAGGGATGATATGGAGGAAAATTAAACTTAAAACCCAATGATTTCCTCTCAAACCTTGAAAATGGCCCAAATGGGACTCATTCACCATCTCACCCAGATGGAACTCATTCGCCCAAAGTGGTGAATGGGTCCCACATGGGCTCTTTTTCTAGCTAGGATGTTAGGGAATGAATAATTTTAGATTTTATGTTGATTTTATTTGGTCTTCAATGATCAAATTAAGCCCCAGGATGAAGAATATGAGGTCATAGCGGCCTATTAATGATGATGTAAAGAGAAATTAGGGCTAGAGACACAAATTTCAATGTGAAAGTGCGATTAAATACACTTTACTACATTAAAATGAGGTCCACATAGCCTAGAAAGGAACAACATCCAATCTGAATGTGTAAAACACATTACAACACTAGATTAAAACTAGGTTTAATTTACAATCCTCCTAGATTAATGTGAGAATGCAATTAAATATATTTTACAACATTGAATTAGAAGAAAAATAGGTCCTTTAGATGTAAATTCTTAATAAAAGTCTAGAAAAGTGTGAAAGTTGTTTACAACACTTTACAACACCTTTACAAGACATCAATAAATGGATTTTATTCAGCTTTCAAGGGTCCAAGGCCTAATGTGGATGTGAGAAACACATCACAACACTAGACCAAGGAGACATTACGTCCAATTTATCATTAATTACTCCCAAATAAAGCAAGGAAAAAGGCATATTTTTTCGGTGTCCACATGTCTGAAGATGTCGGATTTCGAGCTTCAACAATGTCGCTTGCAAAATTACCTTAATGAAAGGAGGAATAACTAAAAGGTTAAGTCTGATAGCATCAAACTTCAAGCTTTAGATGTACTTCATACTCTGCATTCCCAACCAAAAGATAATAGAAACAGTTAAGTCAAATAAAGTTAGACATCGATCTTTGGTGTAAAGGGATTGAGCCTTAACACAAAGCAAAGGGAGAGGTGGTAAAACCTAAACCTTGACACGAAATGGTTTCCATGTTCATGGATTCAGTTGTCAAGATTTTTCCTTAATTAGTTTCATAAATATATGATAGAAGGAAAATTGGAAGTGTTGGAGATCTTAAAATCCTGATGGATTTTCCTCTCCTTGGGTCTGGTGTGCCTCTTTGATAAACCCTTATTTTCGTGGGTGAGTGGGGTTTTAGTCATGAAATCTTGAAAAAAAATTAATTCATGGTTGAATTGCTTGGTCAGTCATCAACCTTTTAAGTTGTCCCTCAAGCCGTCTGGCACATCAGTTTACCAGCCCCATTGGCCCTAAATTGGTTATCTTTTTACCACCGTATTAATCCTTTTCCTAAGGTAAATTTTTAAAATTAACCTCGTGACTTATGTCTTAAGTCACTAACCCTTGTGGTCACATCACCAACAAGTTGTCCATTCAATGCTAACATTGCATGATGTGCAGATTTCCAGATTCAAGGATCGGGGAAAAGATCTCAACCATACTCCACCAGCCTGTGGGAGTTACGTAATGACAATTTAAATATAGAGAGATCATCATGGAGTTTATGTGTGTCCATGCAATGTGTGTGGGACCCACTTCCCACTACTGTTCCCATGGCCTAACATGTTCAACGAGTGACTATAGTGTCTGGCGAATGATCTTCCTTGCTCCCAGCTAGCTCATTGAATATGATGAACGATGGATAAAATACAGTGAGATCAGTGAGATCTCGACACCTGGCCCCACTTTCTTAGACCATGGAGCCCACACACAATGACACTATCATCTGACACGGGTATAAATGATTGGGTGAAAACAATTCAGTGAAGCACCTTTGGAAATCAAAGGTAGTCAAACGGAGGTTGGTTTTCCAATCTTCAATCAAGGAAATTTATAAAAGGCTAGCATTCAAAGCCGGGGAAAAAACATTTGCCAACCATTTCTACTCTATGCAACCAGCCTAGATTAATGGTTAACATCCTACAGTATGATTGAGTCGATCTTAATTCATGTGGAGATGATAATACTAGTAATCATGAAGGGTAGTCTACATATTCCCATGCAACTGGGAATTAAACAATTCTAGTACATATTCCAAAGAGTTACCAAGGTTGTGCATGTGTGGTGAACACTAAGCATGAACATCATTGCTTCACTCAATAAATACGGTTGAAATAATTTCCTTTCACATCATTATCATTTAGAAGTTAGGCTTTTTCTAGTGTATGCAATTGAAAGAGGATAAAATGGGTGAACTATTATGAAGGTTTGTTCGCTTGAATGCCCTGGGGTCAGGTTTGGACACGCATGAAGTTTCTTTCACCATAAAGGCAACTACTTCTACAAAGAATCCCAAACTAGCACCTAAAATATGTAGTCGAAGACTACAATTTTAGGGTAGTGTTCCAGAAGGAACGAAGGACAAAGGAAAGGGTCCATTGTAGTCTTTGAATGGATCAAAGTGGAAAGTGAGGTATGGATGTGGCTCTTATGGGCACCAAAATTTTCCCATCAACCTTACAAGTAGTTCCTATGATAGCAGCATCGAGAATGACTCAGCTTATGGTCAGTATTTGGCCCTGCTGAGCGACAATTTTCCCT
>VDFB02281492.1:1006591740-1006636147 GCA_007258455.2 Sequoia sempervirens | reverse complement strand
GATCTCTTACAAAGTTGTCTAAAAATTCTCTTTCTTCACTCAATGATGATAAAATAAATAAAGATAAATGGTGTTTAGTGCTTCAAATTGGTTTCAAAACCACTATCGGCTGTCAAGAAAGTTACTAAAACTTTTCTTTTTCCAATTTACAATTCCTATTTAGACTTCCCCCTTTTTAATCTTCTTTTCTTTGAGAAATTAGGTATTGTAAATTATTATGTTATACATAATTATCTTCACCAAAAAATTATTATGTTGTATTATTTTTATAAACATGATATTCATTCAGAATCATGATCTAATTTCTCATAGATACATTCCTCATTAAATACTTTTATTTTTATTATGTTTTTGATAAAGGGAGAAATGGATTTTACAGGGACTTGAAACCACCAAGTTTACAACAAAAGAGAAAGGACTAAAAAGTCCAACAAAAAAAATAGGCTACACAAAAGGAAAAAACTAGAACAAGTAGCAGCCACCCACAAAAGACCAGGAGGGTCAGACAAAAAACCAGCCGAAAAGCAAACAAAAAGACTAGCCGCAACTAACCCAGAGTCTTCAAAACATACTCGGTCTCAACCTCCAAGTTTTGCATGTCCTGAACACCCTTCTTGAAGGTTTAAACCATCTGCGGCATAGGAGGAGCCTTGTTCTTCAAATTAGCCCTAGTTCTCTTTGAAATACCAACATCCTCATCCTAGTTTTTATCATTGACCTCTTCCAGATCAACCACCAAAGACCCCTATTGAGCTTTGTCCAATTTTTCAGTCATGGAATTGATGATGATGGCAGTCTATCTTGCCATCCTATTGTTTTGCTCGACTATAATTTTAATAGTATTATTCATTTTATCCAACTCGATTTCAACCCTTTTTTCCATGCCCGCTTGGTTATGGGTTTCTTTACTGGCACCATGATCTTTTCACTCCACCTCTTTCTTTCCAAGTGTTGTAACCCTGGCTCCCATTTCTTCCAGTTTACTTTGAAGGGCCCTATTTTTTATTTTTAGCTCATTGATTTCATGAAAGATCCATTTCAAAATTATGAAATGGTTAGCAGCATTATTCCTAGCTAAACCTAATACATTCATAGTGAGTTCCCTTTCTAGGTTGAAGCAAGTTTTAGCAGGGTCAAGGGTTACAGGGGAACCAATTCTAGCATCTCTATCCAATGATGGGGCAGCAAAGGATGAAGTATTGTTAGCACCAGAATCCTTAGAATTAGGAGAGTGTTCAGAGTATGACACAAGGTTCTTAGCCAGTAGATTCTTAACAACACTTCCGGTTTTAAGGGTAGAACTTCCCGGCTTAGGCACAGTGCAAGCTTTCACAGAATGGGGGTTAGGAATTTTCTTACCAATTTGGACAGAGGATAGGCTAAGGACCATCGTAACAAGAATCAAATTGGGAAAATTCCCCGAGCAGCTGGGTTCGATATCATCCTCCTCAGAATCAGGATAGGCATCCAAATTAGCAGGGGCATGCATTTTTTGGTAATGTTCAACAATTAACCTAATCAAACCAGTATGCAAGATAGGATATCATTTTGGGTTTTTCTTGTGGTCATCCAGACTTTTTCTCAAAGAACAGAGAAGATAGTAGGGAATAGAAACCCTGACCTTGTAGTGGAAATGCTTGAGTAGGGTAAAGTGGCATCCATAGACCTTGGTGAAGAGACCATCCAAAGTAATGTACTCCATGATAACAGGAAGAAGTTTTCTCTAGAGAGCTTTTATGGTATCAACTTTGAAGTAACTGTTAGAAATTTTCACTAGTTTCAGTCTTTCCTTCTCTTTCTTCGAAAATATGATGATAGCTTCATCAGAGAAAACCATGTCCCTAAAAAATTTGTGTCCATCAGTGGACATTCCAGTCACTTCAGCTATAAGGTTTTCATCGAGCTCAACTTTCCTACCAAAAAGGGTAAGTTCCCCATTTTTCCAAGTCTTCTCAAAATGCTCAGTAGCCCCCTGATTAGACCCATGGAATTTTTCCATAAAAGGGAGTAAGCCCCCACTTTTTACTTTGTTCCATGCTTTAGTATTTCTTGTATGCATCTCAAAGCTATCCAGCTCGACTCTTTTCCTATCTCCACCCATTTTGGAAAGCACAGTGGGGCAGACAGAGATGAAATCTTTACTTGAAATGGTCCTGCCAAATCTAAGATCCCACAAAGCATGCCAGGTAATCTTACAAATTAAGTGACTAAGCTCAGTCCCATACAATCTAATGATTGTTATGTAGTTACCTCATCCTATCATCATTAATGCGGTGACACGCTTCTTTCCCATGTGACGCATCATAGTTCAATAAGGCCCAAACATTAACGCTTAATACACTAATATTTAGCCAACTGCACTATCCTTTGCTCCTAACCCCTTCATTCACAAAAAGATATGCCACAACATTGGCTTCTCTATAGGCATGTGAAATCTTTATATTATCAAACTTGGCTAAGGTCGAGATAGCATCATCAATCCAAGAATTATTTATCCACGAGGGGGGGGACCTACCTAAAAGATAATCAATAATATTTTTGGAATCCCCTTCAAGCCAAAGGTTTTTAAAATTTAGACTATGGGCCAAATTTATAATATGGAAAGCTCTAACAACCTCAGCTAGGTGATTTGTTTGAGATCCAAGGGGAGTGGCAGTTGCACCTAGAAATTTGCCAAAGGAATCCCTTATGACTCTGCCGCAACCCACCGCCCCAAGATTACCTTTAGCCGCTCCATCGAAGTTGGATTTGACCCATCCATTAGGTGGAAAAGACCAGCAAACACCCTCTCTATCATTCTTAGCTTGTTTAGGGGCACAGGGAAAATCAAGACTTATATTCCATTCCTTAGAAAACTTAAGATCATAGGACGAGTGAGTCACTTTCTCGTAGATGCTAACCTTCTGGGAGATAGCATTGACATTTTCTTTTAGAAATATGATTATTTTATCAAAAAAAAAATCCACCGGTTCTTCTTTATCTCTATAAATTCTATTGTTTCATTGAGATTTGTCAAATTATTAGGGATTAACTCTATACCTCTTTTTTTCTTAAGATATTGTTAACAAGTTTTTTGATCCTCACTTCAGCTAGGTGAGTGGTAGCCAACTATGAAACTTTCTAGGGAAAAACAAACTTAGAAAGGGTTGTGTACCCACTCACATAGTTTATAAAGTAAGCCTAAAGCCCAAACTTTTAAAACCCTTCAAGGCTTACACTAAAACTTTAATTACATCAAACTATGATGCCCTAATAATATCTATAATAATCATATTGCTAAAGTATACATGTTTAATACTTTACAGCTAGCATTTGTTACTCTTCTAAAAAAAATTTGTTAGGTTTGCTTTTTCCCTTACTATAAAAATTTGGGCATGACATTCTGGTCTCAAAGCCTAGATTCCAACACCGAGAACTTTAGGAATATGTGTTCACCATGACTAATAATTATTTACACTGTTATCATGGAGGATGGTACCAATGTTGTAGAGTAACTAAGGGCATGGTAATGGATGAGGTGTCACAAACATGGGTTAGAGTTAGGGGTATGTGCAGGATCATCATGGAAAAATGAGGCCCTTAAGTGGCAAAACATTCAAAAAAATTAGAGCTAGGCAACTTGATGTAAAAATTTGAATAAGTTATCTATATTATTTCAAAATATGTAAGAATAGAATTTGTAGAAAATTGAATGTATTTTCTAAACTACTAGGTTTATTTTTTATTTTTTTAAAATTATTTGGTGAAAATTTGAAATTTCAATGCAATTGTACTTAAATTTCAGAGAAAAAATAAGAACTAGGTGTCTGTCTGACCACCCAAACAACAATAAAATGATAACATTTTTTTAAAATATTTTATTTATAAGTAGAGGACTCATGTCCCAATGTGATGCATATTTTTTTGTAATTTTTTTCCAAGTAAATAATTAATTATGAATTTTTTATTGCAAATTTTTAAAAATATAAAAAATCATATGTCTGACCACCTTAACTTGGTCAAAACTTCATGAAATTCAATTCTTTTTTTTAATATTATAGTATGTGAAGCATAGAATGTGAAGCATGTTTTGGATTCAAAAAATGTGACACTGTTTGAAAGTTATAGATGTTTTTCAATCAGCCTATCAATCAGAACTTTAGTCATCATTCAAATAGAAAGTGAATAATAATTATTTATTAAATTCAAAGTAAAGCATAATTTATATTGGTGGAAAGTTGAGAATCTCCTTTAAAAACCCTTTTTGTTTCATCAATTTTGGGTATAAAAAAAGTCGTCAGCCACATACCCTACAAATACCCATCATATTGCCACTTTTGGCCCACCATGATCCTGCACATACCGTCAGACTGGTCAGAGACACCATCGACACCGCTAGACGTGTTTGATTCATGGTCATGGATGAGGTGTCACAGACATGGGTTAGAGTCAGACTGGTCATGGTCATGGATGAGGTGTCGCAGACATGGGTTAGAGTCAGACTAGTTAGGGTCATGGATGAGGTGACGCAGACATGGGTTAGAGCTAGACTGGTCAGAGGAACCACCGACACCCCTAGATGTATTTGAGTCATCACAACACATGCCATCATAAAACCTTAATTCATAGATCCTCCATGCATTAAAGGTTTTGATTAGGGTTATTCATGATTGATTTCCATCGGTGGAGGGTCCTAGACTAGAGAAAACTCATTACTTGAGTGAGTTACAAGGGTTAGAGCATAGAGAGTGCAACGAGAGTCCCCCATACATTCTTGATGAGTATGATGAGGAGGGGAAGAGGCAATCAGTTCACTTAGATCCTCCATCATGGGTGTAACATCCTGAGGTAGAAGTCAACGACAAAGCATATCAGGATCTGGAAGATCATCTTCGAGAGTTACTATGACTTAAGACATCTAATTTTGAGGGATCCACATATGGAGTGGAGAGTGAGCCATCGCTTCTCAATCTTGATAGGTGCTTTGGATTGTGTGTATATGCAAGCAATACAAACGAATGTTGTGCGATACTTTTTCTTAGAGGTACATCCTCTACTTTGTGGTGCTAGGAGGAGAGCAATCACCGCTTATCTATTGATACTCTCTTATGGGAGAAATTCTTAGAGAAGTTTTGAGCATGATATTTGTCTTAACATTTTAGGAAACACCATATTGATGAGCTCCATGATCTCCAATAGAGAGTGCTATCAGTAGGATAGTATGAAAGTTGGTTTCTAGAGCTACTACAATATGTGGACTACCTCTAGGATGAGAAGCTTCTCATCAAACATTTCATTAGGGGACTAATACATAGGAATATCACGACCCATATGTATGGATGATCCATAGAACCTTTGGGTTGTTATTGAGAAGGCCCTCATAGCAGAGGAGATTTATGGGAAGTCTATGGAAGCATGAGAGTGGTTTCAAAATTGAAACCAAAGTACTTAGTCACAAGGTTTCTGATGACCTCCCCTTCCTTTAAAGGGAGAATTTATACCTTTTGCAACACTATCTAGGCAACCATAGAAGTAACTAAAATATAGTCAGCGTCCTAGGCCATATTAGAGCTTTCAAAGTGGCCACTATAGGCCATGGTGACCATAGGGTCCCCACAAAAATTAACATTTCCAATTGAAGGGTGCAATCCCAACATTTTCCTAGCAGTTTGGTCAAGGAGGGAACAATCATTCTAGTAAGACTACAAGAGAGTAGTTCACCTAGAAACAATCACCCCAAGTTTACACTAGGGGTCCTTGTTATGTATGTGGAGCAATAGAACACCTAGCTAAGGATTGCCCTCATGGTCTTGTAGTTAAAGGACGACACATAGTAGGCTTTGAGTAGATAGTTGGGGATGTGGGAAAGTCCCATTCATTATTTGTGGTGGTCAAGAACCACCAAGATGAGCATCATTTGATGGTCATTGAAACCCTAGGTATGATAGGTGACACTCATGTTACTATTTTATTTGATCCTGGGGCATCTGATTATTTTATAGACCCTTTTTTAGTGAACATACTAGGCTAGTGGCATCTAGGTAGGTAGATAGGTGGGAGATAGAGCTATCCTTAGGGGCTAAGTTTTCAGTACATTCTATAATTCATAATTTTCCACTTCAATTTGGAGGTTTAATTACATTGGTTGACCTTCATGTAACACCATTAGGCTCCTATGGAGTGGTTTTACGCATGGATTGGCTTGCTACACATCATCATAAGGTAGAATATCACCAGAAGGTGGTTGATTATGTGGATGACCATGGTTTAGGAGTGGTGATTTTAGGGGTTCAGAGACCTATGTCCCTTCTTATGATATTTTCTATGCAATTTAAGGAGTGTCTACAAAAGGGATGTCAATTTTTTGCTACCATCCTCAAGGATATAGATCAAGAGATGAGAGAGATATCTTTGGCTGACCACCCCATTTTTAGGGAGTTTACTAATGCTTTTCCTTCTACTTTTCCTGGTATTCCATCTCATTGTGAGATTGATTTTTGTATAGATTTGGTGCTAAGGGCTAACCTGATGTCAAAGGAACCTTATAGGATGATTACACATGAGCTTAGTGAGCTCATGGTGTAGCTAGAGTTTCTAGAGAAAGGTCATATATGTCTGAGTGTCTCACCTTGGGGTGCTCCCATCATCTTCGTTAAGAAGGACAAATCCTCTTGTCTATGTATAGAATATAGATAGCTAAACAAGGTGACAATCAAGAATTGTTACCCAGTCCCAAGGATCAATGATTTTTTTGATGAGATGCAAGGATCCAAAGTTTTCTCTAATATTGGCCTTAATTCTAGATACCATCAGTTGTGGATTGTAGAAGTGAATATTCATCAAACTGATTTCAAGAGTAGGTATGGCCACCATGAGTTTGCATTGGTACCATTTGGGTTAACGAATGCTCCTCCAGTGTTCATGAGTCTCATGAATGGAGTATTTTGTACCTTCTTGGATTAATTCATGATTATTTTCCTAGATGACTTCTTAATGTATTCACATACTGACAAGGAGCGTGAGGTTAACTTGTGATAGGTGTTACAATGTTTGAGGGAGAAAGAGTTGTATGGGAGCTTGTATAAGTGTTCTTTCTTTCATCCAGAGGTTTAGTATCTTAGTCACATCATATCAAGTGATGGTATTTCTATAAATCCATTGAATATTAGAGCTATTATAGATTGGAAAATTCCTACTACAATAATAAATATCAAGAGCTTCATGGGTTTTGTAGGTTATTACCATCACTTTATAGAGGGTTTCTCTAGGATTGGACATCCTATCACTTCCCTTTAGCAAACCAAGAATAAGTTCAACTAGATAGATCATTGTGAGAGGGCCTTTCAAACTCTTAGGGAGTGTCTCACTAGAACTCCTATCTTAGTAGTACCTCATCCATCAACAGATTTCATGGTTTGCACGGATGCATCTAGTAATGGCCTAGGATCTATACTCATGCAGGAGGGTAGAGTGATCACATATGAGTCATGAAAAATCAAGACCCATGAGTAAAATTACCCTACACATGACATGGAGTTAATAGTGGTAGTCCATGCTCTAGATTTATGGAGGCACTTCCTTTTGGGTCATCACTTTGAGTTACATTCGGATCACCAGAGCCTACAATACATATTCACATAGATGAATATAAATTATCATTAGAGACATTGGATGGAGTTCTTATGTGAGTATGAATTTGATGTACATTACATCAGAGGGAAGGAGAACAAACTGAGTAGGAGGTGATATGAGTTGTCATCCATGGAATTGAGTATTGATTTGAGGATTCAGATTCTACAACACCAAGGAGAGGATGAGTGGTATAAGTTGGTTTATCAAGAGATCTAGTCATAGAGGTCCCTTGAGGGAAAGTTATTAGGATATACCTTTTAGTCAAATGGCTTACTAAACTTTACATTTTTGGGTATGGGATTTATAGGCTACTCTTGCACTATTATGATGTTTCACATAAAAGGAGAGAGATAAACCCCACTCAAAAGTCTAGGTGGTTCACTCAAATTAGGAAATGTATGATGTAATTAAGGCTAAATGAGATGATATAAATGCAACTAAGTCATGAAATTAATTGATTAAGTGTGCAAAACTAAAGAAATGTAACTTGTTTGAAAACACATTGTGATATGCACAAATACTTAAAAATGAATGAAAAACTGAACATAAACGGATGAAACTAAAAGTGTGCTCTTGGAATATGGAAGGAGATAGGAAATTCCTTATGGAATGTTGTTGATGCTAATTTTCAGGCTTGGTGGGAATCATTCACCATTCTGGGCAAATTAGTCCTAGATCTATAAAATTGTTCCAGAACATGTTTCTAACAAAAGGGTATCTAAAAATGTAGAAAACCAAAAACTAACCTTGGAGTGGGACTCATTCACCACCCATGGGAAATGAGTCCACTTTTGAATTTCTGAATATTCAAAATGGGAATCCGGAGCTCTCGGTCTGTACTTTGATTCTCTATAGGTGTCTACTTCTCAAACTTCAATTTTTGAACCTGTAAGTGAGTTTTTATTGATATTTTTCATTGGAAAATGGAGAGAAGACCTAAACCAATTTTTAACTTGATTCTTAAGGATTTTTGAGCTTCCAAGATGTCTAAATCTACAAACACACAAGGCAAGAGAGAGAAATGGTGAATGTTGGGGCATGGGGGTTTTCCTTGGTCAAACCCCTTTTAGGTAATTAAACCAAAATGATGAAATAATGGAATGAAGCATGCAATAATGGAGCTGATTATCTTGCTATGATGTTTTATCTTGAATTTCTACAACAAAACATGGAGACTCTGCCCTTCAATGTCTAAAAATTGAGCTTGAATGACTTGTAGTGTTAAAACCCTAGCTTGCTTGAGAGGATAAATGATGAATGAGTTGTAAGATGAGTTGAGAGATTGAATGGGTGAATGGGTGTTGAAATGAGAAGAAAAATACTTTTTTATACACACTTGTTCCTTAGTAACCTAATGATACCTCATCACAAGCTAACACAAGGTAATTTTGAATAAAAACCCAAAAGAAAATTTGAAATATTTTGATTTTTTAGCCAAGAGGGACTCATTCACCACCCATGGCGAATGGGTCCCACCTTGGACTTGAAAGTTGGTGTCAGAAATTAACTTGCATTTAATGTTATTTGTCAAGTTTACATTAAAAAAAACACTTAATTAAGCCTTATAAGGGCATAAAGGGGGTCAAATAAAGCATAAGAAAGGTATAAATAGTAAAGATAAGCCTAGAAAAGTGTGAAATATTGTTACAAGTCATTACAAAACTTTGAAATAGGACTTGGTGATGAATAAAAATGTAATATTTAGATGAATTATAATAAATAGATTCTAGAAGAGTGTAGAAATGTTTTACAACACTTCACAAAACATTCACAAGATATTAGTAAAATCATGTTTATTCAATTTGCAAGGGTCCAAGACCAAGTGTGGATGTGAAAAAAACCTCACAACACCAAATCACTACCTTATTAAGTCTAATTTGTCATGAATTATTCCCATGTCAGGCAAGAGGTCCATTTTTTCTATTGTATATTTAGCCCCCACTTTAGTGAGAGGATGAACTTGTTTGAAACTCACACTAAAGTAGACATTCAAGAGAGATCCAAGTGTATAGATGCAGATGACAAAGAATGACCAAGATCAAAATGATAATCAAGCCCCCAAGATCCAAGATCATAAGTCAAACCAACAAGATACGTAATCATACAATGGCAAGAACTTAAAGGAAATAAGAACGGGGTGAAAAAGATGCGCTCACTCTGGGACCACAAAACATCAGGTCGTCCATGGGGCGAGATATCCCAAAGAAGTAGTTTAGTGAGAAATTCATGCCAGTGTGTTAGCTTCCCACCGTATAATGAAAAATTCATGCCAATGTTTTGGCTTCTCGTTATACAAACCATACCAATGTTATGCTCCTGACAACATTGATAAGGAACCACAATGTAATGCTTTTTTAAATGTTTCTGAATTTCATGTAAAAAATTTGTTAAAGGGGATTTTTCTTTGTTCATTTAAGTTCTTCTTCTTGGGGAGCATTGTGCCTAATGTCTCCAAGAGAGGAAAAATTAGGGTTTTCAAATAATTATCCATGGGATGCTTCATTTGCATCAAGCCACTTTAGTTGATCATACACTCTTGGAAGACATCAACCTAATGACACTACCAAGGAGAGGACATGACACAAGAAAAAGTAAATCACACCATGAAATTTGCAAAAATATGTTTTCTATGTATTCCCCCACTTTAAAGCGGTTGCTAACACCATTACTATGAGCAATTTCTTTAAATTAGAAGAGAATATGATAACTTATTCAAAAATCCCTATGCCAAGTCATATGTTTTCGATAATCTATGTCATGAAGAAAGGTATTATGTCACATGTGATTCAATCTTAAGACATGTCATCCAAATCCAAAGCTTTATCTTATACATTCATGAAATTTTAATGATTACCCAAAGAGAGAAAATGAAAAGTGATATACGGGGATAAGGCTTTCTGACCCTTTGCCCCCACATAGTGTAGGACAAGGGTGAGTCTGGAATGGATGATGATATGTTGCCCCTTGCAATCGATGAAAAAAATGCAATAGTGAGTATTCTATGATCCTACAACTATTGCATGGAAAGGAGCAGCAACTAATGTTATTTATGTGGATAGGGAAACAAAGGTTCTTCTTGATACATGTTTAATGAGATATTTATCAATTTAAGATGTACCAAGGGTAGAGTTTTCTTGGAAGAATCTTGTGTGATAGTATTGATGTTGAGTGAAGGTTTTTTGGATGGGTTGATGTCTATGAAACGACAATAAAAAAGACCATGATTTGGAAGAATTGTTAGAAACCAAGATCTGATTGCAAACTAGAAAAATCACCCTCCATAGAAGAGAAAAATAGAAAAAGCAGAGATTTGCAAAAGATGTGCAAATTGATATTATTCAGGAATAGATAATTACAAGATATGATTTGCTTTATAAAAGAAAAGATGGATAACCCTAATCTTATCTTGAGAAACAAGATAGCTCAATAAGATAAAGATAAGAACCTATAACTTAGGAATTAAATATGCGTAGTAAACTTATGTAAAGTGTAATTAAATATTAATTACACCAACACCCCCCCATAAGTGCAACTTAGGGAGAAGCAAAGCATGAATGGGTCCCGACAATAAGGCCTGATCAGGTACCCAAGTACAAATGCAATAATGAGGTAGAGAAGGAAAACCCAGTGGGACAAAACCCCCCTACAATGAGATGACTATTGCAAAGAAGCACTGGAAGAACACTGTGGAGTAACACTTGAGCTGTAATCTAAAAAATAAGGAAAGATACTTTTGTCTACAATTGAAACTAAAAATGAAATCGTAATAATGTGATAGTAGACCCGATGCCACGAAACACTCAAAAAACTCACAAACTGGAACAACCCTAGAATCTGTGAAGTAATAGTAGATGAAATGATGACATAATTTGGAAACTGTGTATCTCAATGCTGATGCCAAATTGTGACTAAAACTCTTCCATGGGAAGGAGTACCAAAAAAGACTCTAGAACATTAACCATAAAAACATGGCTCTCAAACTGAGAAGAATATGAACCAATGAGGATCAAGAAACATAATCTATCAATTGAAGTGTGAATGAACGAATCCAATATGTGTCAAGCTATAGAAAAAATGTGTCCAAAAGAAACTAGGAAACCAGATAACCCATGCGAGCTATCATCAAATCAAGATGGATATGTAGATCAAAGTGAAAACTACAATCTAATTAGATTTATTATGCAGGAAACCCCCCTGATGGAACTTTATTTCAGTTCATGTATTACAATAACCCAATGATTGTAAAAGGAGAGAATGCTAAATGTGCATAAATAGAAAAAAAGATGATGTGGTACTAAAATGAAATACAAATATTCAAGTTTCACCTTTCCAACTGCCAAAACATCAAAGTAATCTCCAAAACACCCATCGAGGAAAATCTGGAATAACAATAAACTTTGGACATATACAGAAACAAGTGCATGGAAAACAACATAGAGCTCCTCAATACCTTTCCAATGCCGCAAAGAAGATGAAAATCAAAGATCGTGGAAAAAAGTTATGAGCTCGAAAGCCCAAAATGAACATCTGACTTCAAACAGAAAAAAAAATTAGCTAAAGAGAAAAATACTGAAAAATAAACTACACCATGGGAAAGTGCTTGAAACCATCTTTCCGGCGATATCTCATTTGCCCAATTTTGATACTGTATGCCCAAGTTATGACCAAAAGAAGAAAAACTACTCCTTTAGGGCAAATTAGGGCTCAAAGGGGGCAAAGAGGGTCGTACGGCTGGTGACGTCAGTGAGTCACGAGGTTAAATTTGATGGCCATCTGGCCATCGTAGCAAAAAATCTCCCCTCCCTGCAAAAAAATTCTCAACCGCCGATAAAACCCCAGATGCTTGGAATATTCAACAAGAATCTGAGGTATCTGTTGCCGAAAAATTTCAGGGAATATTCCCTCGGGTTCACAGCCGGATGTTGTGCAATCGTCAGAATCAGAAAAGATTCTCTGGAATCTTGGTAAAGGACTACCTATGTTTGAAGACTGTCGGCTAGAAATAGAGAAGCCACCAAAATTTTGAAGATGGCGGTGGTGGGTGGAGCCCCGCCGGATGTTTGCATGGGTGGTGAGGATAAGCCATCAGCTGGTGATGGAGGCCACCGTCGACCTGGATAAGCCTACTGAAACCTACAAGTGGGGCGTGGGCCAGCTTGGGCCTGCTGCCAAGGTACATACACAGGGGTCGTACACAGACCGTACGACCTTTGAAACAAAAAAAAATGACTCAGAGGCTCCCAACGTCGAAATAGGGTGTGTAATATGTCATTTTTTGTCTCTCAGGCAAGGTCCGATCTGCCTGAAAATGCACCAGAAGCTTCGCAACTCCCAAATCTAACAAATCTTCAAACCCTCATAACTCTGACATAAAATGTTGGATTTAGGTGAAACAAAAGTCAATCTTGACTTTTTCAATAGGCCTGGACTAAAAAATGAGCTCAAATTTCCTCCAATGTGTGCTGAAAGTAACCATGCAAGAGCACCCAAATAGAGAGACAAACTCAAGGTATGAAACCCTCGAGGAATCCTGAATGAAGTCTGTAATGAATCTCTCTAGAAATCTGAGAAGGGGCTACAAATCAAGGCTCTAATACCATGTTAGAAACCAAGATTTGATTGCAAACCAAAAAAATCACCTTCCACATAAGAGAAAAACATAAAAAGTAGATATTTGCAAAAGATGTGCAAATTGATATTATTCAGGAATAGATAATTACAAGATATGATTTTCTTTATAAAAGAAAAGATGGATAACCCTAATCTTATATTGAGAAACAGGATAGCTCAATAAGATAAAGATAAGAACCTATAACTTAGGAATTAAATATGCCTAAGTAAACTTATGCAAAGTGTAATTAAATATTAATTACACCAACAAGAATGAGGTTAGATGTATTGTGAGCTTGTTTCTTGTGTAATGGTGGGTAAAGAATTATACCTGATTCTTAGGTGTGTCCAAAATAGCTTCAGCACACATAGGGGAATGATTAATGGTTGGATTGTGTTGAGTATCAATAGTGGTGATATGAAAAGAATGCTTTATTTGATTGTCTATTTTCTTTAAGGTATCATTCTTATGTACCATAATATTTACCCTAAGAGGAGAGCTTTTAGAAAAGTGGGAAACAATAGATTCATCACATGTCATAGTTGGATTTGGAAAGATAGCTTCATCGCTCATAGGGAAGGAATCAAGATAAGGATAACTAGGAGGTTCATGGTTACTAATGATTGGAATTTTTTGTTCAAAGAGAGCTTCCATCATGATATCTTCTAACACTAAATTATCTTCTTCATGTGTAGGGAAGATATTAGGAGAAGAAAAGGGTTGATTGTAATGATTATCGATACTAGGTAAGGTAGGAGAAATTATTTTAGCTTTATGTGTCATAATGTCGTTGCAAGGGGGGGGAGGAGGAAGAAAAGCAAGACTTGCATGATCTTCAATGATTGTGTCTTCTTTCATCAAGATACCTTCATCACCAATGGGAGAGATATCAAGAGAATAAAAAGTATGATATCTTCACCTTTAGTGGATGAGCTAGGAGAGATGAATTATTTAAGGGCTTCATCTATCATGTCTAAGTCATCACTACAAAAAGGTTTGGGGGATAAGCTATCGTCAATTTGTTTGTTTAGGCTTCTCATGACAAGCTTTAGATGATGAAGTGAGTGAGATAAAGTCCTCAAGAACTTCATCTAACTTGTCTACATCACCACTGCTAAGAGACTCAGATGACAGGGTTGTTTGAAATTGAATCATTTTTTTAATTAGATTGTTTGATATTTTTTGATATTTTTTCTCATTTGCTAATGAATATGAACTAAATGAACTAGGAACTAAGGCTGGAAATGAAAATTGCAAAATTCTAAGTTCCATGAATGTAAAAAATGCTTATTTCTAATGATTTAAATGTATGAGAAGCTATGCAAACTTAAAATGCAATGTAAAGATATAGGATGAAATGTAACTTTTTAGACTTCAAAGTAATTTACTGATGACATTATGCAATGATCTAAAAGATGAAAGATTGGAAATGCAAATGTGAATTTTAATAATGCATGAAATGAGCTAATATGAGCTAAATCTAATGAAATTAATGATACAAAAACTCATCCAACTGATATAGATAACTAATGGCAACAAACAAAAGCAAAAAAATAGGGTTTTTAGCTTTGTAAAAGGTAGTTTCAGGGGTCAAAAGGGACTAATTCGCCCAGGGTGGTGAATGAGTCCCAATATGGACTTTTTTTAGAATTTTCATAAATTTTTGAGGGATTTTTTATGGTTTCTCAGTGATATGATGCAAATCTAAGTGAAAAATGCAGAATTTCAGAAAATTTACATTAATTTAGATGTTGAAAATGCAACCTAAATGCACTTTTTATGAATGCAAAATTTGAAACCTAGCATGATAATTAGTCAATGAAAACCCTAATGCAAATTCAATGTAAGGATAGATCTATGATGAAGGACTCCAAATCAGAAAAGAGAAGTATTTGAAAAGCGGGTTCACCAAAATGACCCATAGAAAAAAAGGACCTCTTGCTTTACATGGGAATAATTCATGATAAATTAGACTTAATAACACCTTGATTTGGTGTTGTGAGGTGTTTTTCACATACACACTAGGTCTTGAACCCTTGCAAATTGAATAAACATGCTTTTACTAATGTCTTGTGAAGGTGTTGTGAAGTATTGTAAAACATTGCTACACTCTTCTAGACTCTATTTATTATAATTCATCTAAATATTACCTTTTTATTCATCACCAAGTCCTATTTTAAAGTTTTGTAATGACATGTAACAATATCTCACACTTTTCTAGGCTTATCTTCCGTATTTATACCTTTCTTATACTTTATTTGACCCCCTTTATGCCCTTGTAAGTCTTAATTAAGTGTGTTTTTGAATGTAAACCCAACAAATAACATTAAATGAAAGTCAATTACTGACACCCACTTTCAATTACAAGGTGGGACCCATTCACCATGAGTGGTGAATGAGTCCCTCTTGGCTCAAAATTCAAAATATTTCAAATTTTCTTTCGGGTTTATATTAAAAATTACCTTAGGTCAATCTGTGATGACGTATCATCGGGTTACTAAGGCACAAGTGTGTATAAATAAGTTTTTTTCCTCTCATTTGAACACCCATTCACCCATTCAATCTCTCAACTCATCTTACAAATCATTCATCATTTATCTTCTCAAGCAAGCTAGGGTTTTAACACTACAAGTCATTCAAGATAAATTTTCGGACATTCAAGGGAAGATTCTTTATTTTTTGCTACAAACATTCAATATCAAACATCAGGGCAAGGTAATCAACTTCATTATTACATGTTTCATTTCATTCTTTCATCATTTTGGTTTAATTACCTAAAAGGGGTTTGACCAAGGAAAACACCCATGCCATAACATTCACCATTTCTCTCTCTTGCCTTGTGTGTTTGTAGATTTAGACATCTTGGAAGTTTGTAAATCATTAAGAATCAAGTTGCAAAGGTTTTTAGGTCTTCTCTCCATTATCCAAGGAAAAAATTTCAACAAGAACTCACAGGTTCAAAAATTAGAGTTTTGGAAGCAGACACCTGTAGAGAATCAAAGTGCAGACCAAGAGCTCCAGATTCCCCTTTTGAAATTTTAGAAATTTAAAAGTGGACTCATTCTCCATGGGTGGCAAATGAGTCCCACTCCAAGGTCATTTTTTCAATTTTTTGCATTTTTAGATACCCTTTTGTCAAAAACAAGTTCCAAAATAGTTTTACATAATAGGGGTTGATTCGCCCAGAATGGCGAATGAGTCCCACTAGGCCTGGAAATTAGCATCAACAGCATTCCATAAGGTATTTGTAGTCTCCATCCATATTCTAGGTGCATACTTTTAGTTCCATCCATTTATGTTTAGTTTTGCATTCATTTCTGAGTATTTCTGCATATCACAATATGTTTTAAAACAAGTTACATTTCTTAGGTTTTGCACACTTAATCAATCAATTTCATGACTTAGTTACATTTAGATAATCTCATTTATCCTTAATTACATCATAAATTTCCTATTTTGAGTGAACCACCTAGAATTTTGAGTGGGGTTTATCTCTCTCCTTTTAGATGAAACATCCTAAGAGTGCAAGAGTAGCCTATAAATCCCATACCCAAAAATATACGTCTCACTTACTACATCAGAGAGGGTGTGTATATGTACCTACTATTAGCTACCTTTGTACAATCACACTATTAGAGGTAAACAGGGCACTGTATTCAACACATCCAGGGGTGAAGAAGATGCATACCAACCTAAGATAGTTATATCGTTAGGTAGGGATATGATGAGGCATTTCCAATTTTGTGGCTTGATTCCTTGAGTGTCAGAGAGTCAACATAGAGCACTAGCATCAAACATGTCTTCTCTACCCACACAAAATTCCTAGGTGGAAATGCAATAATATCTCAATGGATTTCTTTGTTCGTCTTCCTTTCTCCTCATGTCGCCATGATGTCGTAATGGTGATTTTTGACAATGTAACCAAATTAGCCCATTTTTCACCCATGCGTGTGACTTACACAATGATAGCAGTAGTGAGGTTCTTCATTGATGACATTTTTAGATTTCATAGAGTTCCTTGTAGGATTACATCATATAGAGATTCACTCTTCATATCAAAATTATAGACATCAGTGTAGCAGGCATTGGACACTCAACTCAACTTCAATTTATCTTACCATCCTCAAACTGATGGCTAGATGAAGAGGGTGAATCGAGTGTTATAAGAAATGCTACATATGTATGTGATGGATCACCAATCCTATTGGGAGGAGTATTTGTATTTGGTTGAGTTTTCCTACAATAATGGGCATCAAAGTTAATTAGGCTTGTCACCTTTTTCAGGCATTATATGGCGAACCATGTAGGACTCCTTTGAGTTGTGATCAGATAGAAGAGAGAGTGGCGATTGGTCTAGAAATGGTATAGGATATCTAGTCACAGAGGGCCCTTGAGGGAAATTTTTCAAGATATATCTTATAGTCTGATGGCTTACTACATCATAGAGGACATATCTATGTATCTAGTGTGGGATACCTTTGCATAGAGGTACTATCAGAGGTTCATAGGGTACCATATGTATCACATATAGGGGTGAAGAAGATGCATACCAACCTAAGACAATTATATCATTGGGCAGGGATGTGATGAGGCATTGTCTATTTTGTGTCTCGATTCCTTAAGTGTTAGAGAGTAAAGGTAGAGCACTAGCATCCAACAAGACTTCTCTACCTGCATTAAATTACTAGTGGAAATGGGATACCATCTCAATCGATTTCATTGTTGGTCTACCTTTTTCCTCATGGTGCGATGATTCCATCATGGTGACTATTGAGAAGCTAAAGAAAGTAGCCCATTTTTCACTTGTGTGTATGGCTTACATAGCCCCAACAATAGTAAGGGTATTCATTGATGGCATTGTTATATTGCATGAAGTTTCTTGAATGATTATATTAGATAGAGATTCACTCTTCACATCAAAATTCTAGACATAAGTGCAATAGGCATTGGACACTCAGCTCAACTTTAATTTAGCTTACCATCCTCAGATAGATGGCCAAACAAATAGCATGAATCAAGTGTTAAAATACATGCTAAGTATGTATGTTATGGATCACCAATCATGCTAGGAGGATTATTTGTATTTGGTTGAGTTTTATGATAATAATGGGTATCACAGTTGCTTAGGCATGCCAAATTTTCAAGCATTGTATGGAAGACCATGTAGGACTTCTTTGAGTTGTGATTAAATAGAGGACATGGCTATTGGTCTAGAGATGGTATAGGATACAAAGAAGTATGTTGTCTTAATTAGATAACGTCTGTAAGAGAAACAAGATTGTCAAAATAAGAATGTCGATAATAAGAGGGTAGATTAGAGCTTCTATATTGGAGATTGAGTATTATTGAGAGTATGACCACATAAGAGTCTAATCCATTATGGAAAGGGCTCTAAGCTCACACCATGGTTTTTAGGTCCTTTTGAGATCTTGGAGTAGATATTTCCTATAGATTATCATCTAGATTTTCCACCTAGCCTATCACACATCCACGATGTGTTTCATGTATCAGTTTTGGGATGCTTTTTTAGGTGGATTCAAATGACCCATTATCTTTGGAGCACATCCACATCTTGGCATGATGAAAGTTATCCCTTTGACGCCTAGAGTTGGACTGGGTTAGGTTCCATTGAGATCACTATGATGAGGTAGCAACCACTTACGAGGATGTTTTGCATTTGAGGGTCCTATAACTTCACTTCTTCGATGACTTCCAAGAGGAAGGAAATTCCTAGGGGATGAGGATGTGAGGCCTACTATTTACTACAACCTATTTGGAAATATTTTGATTCAAGCACTTTTGATACTATATGTGTATTAGACTATTTGGGTTGATCATGGACATTAGATATTATGCATGCTCCTGTTTATGATGCTTATGGTGGTTTTATGCATGTATGCTTTCCTTATTTTTATGCTCATGTTGATTAAGTTATGATGATAGAAATGGATAATTGTCTATGAGATAGAATTGATACGATGTTAAATTCAAACTAGGTCATGATTTGCTTTCTTTATAAGAATGCGATGACTATACATGAATTGATATGATGTGTTAATTACTAGAAAAAGAATAATTATGAAAATTCAAGTTATTGATTTTAGGATTTGTTTGTGTTATTCATATATAGATGGAATTGTTGATTTTATTATTGATTAACTTGTATTGGATATTTTGACATGTTGAATTGAGTGTGCAGGTACATGCCCATGGCCAATGGGATTAGGGGTAACCAAGGGTACCCTATAGTGATAGCCACATAAAACCAACTATGGTCAATTTGGAGGGACCATAGTCTTATTGTGTTGTATTTTATTTTTAATTAAAATATTTAATGTTTAATCATGTGATTTATGTTTGAAAAAGTCAATTAGGCTTCCGATGGGAGTTTTGGGACATTTTGATTTACTTTTATCATGTTTGAAATTTAATTTATTTTTTATGTTTAAATGGTTGAATAAGTCTTTAAATTGGGTTAATTGACCCTTATTTCACCCCTAGGATGGTTACCTATGAATTAGGGGTCAAATCAAGCCAAAATATTGGAAACTTTATAAGTTTTGACCCTTCTTAATTACCCATTAAGAAGAGTGGTGGATTTTGGAAAGGGTTGAGGTGTTTGGTTAAAAATCTAATTTATGAGATATGAGAGTTATTGAGTTTTAAGCACTCTTTGTGTATTCACTTACCCATGAGTTCTTGCACATATGTGAGAACTTGGTAGGAGGTGTTTCCATAAAAGTGAATGAGAAAGTGACATGTTTCACTCTCTCCTTCAAATAATTTTAAATCTTGGATCCTATTTGAATATTTTGGAAAGACAAAGGAAGTGATGTTAAAATATGTATCGTATTGTTCTTCTTTTCTTCCTGCCATAAAATTGAACCTTCATTGAGGGAATTTTTTCCTTATATTAAGCTTATTGTTAGACCTAAACTAGAAAGAAAGTATTTCCAACCTACTACCCTTGAGTGAATCAGACTGTATTGTAAAGATACTATATTTTTTAGGTTTTGTTAGTAAATTGGTATGTGTATTGCATTCTAATATGTAAGAGATAATCATTCTATGATTCATTGGCTTATCTTTTCTTATGATGAATATAAATTTGGAAGGAATATGTAATGAGTGTATAGGAATGAGATATATAATTCAGCTTGAGCTCAATATACCAATCTTTGCAAATCATAATGTTTTATTTTATGTGAATGTAAGAACTAGCGAATTGTTTTAGGAAAAAATTGTTATTTCTTTTGATGTTCTCTATGCACCAATTTTAGGGAGGTGTATTCTTTTTCTAAGCCAATTTTTTAAAAAATAGAGACCTATAGATCAATTTTTTTGTTAACACTCCTTCATCTCTTCATTCACTATCAAGCTTTCCTACATAGAGCCTTGCACTACCATCCAAATTTAATGAACTTACTTCTTTGGCATCGGCCAAATTTTAATATTTTTTACAATTAGCACCTATACCCTGCATTTTTCAAAATCATAACTCCAAAATTTGTCATTGAATCTTGAAATCATACCTTAACTAGATTTTTATCACTCAACTAACACAATTTTTAATGTGATCCATAGAGCGTTAATGATTCACAACAATAATGTGAATCACTTAAGGAAATCAATGTTTTCCATGTGTCACCAATGCACTTGCCTTTGTTGATCAATTGAAGTCAATTCAAGGTTCTCACAAAATGGCTGAGTTCTACCTCTAGTCATCGTTGTCAAGGATCACTAATTCACATTACCTCATATTTAAAGAGCTTAGATAGACTTAAAGAAACAAGTTTTACCACAGACCTCCAATGCTCTATTTAACATGTCAGAGTTTTTCCTTTAGCCTTACCCTTTTACCATCTACCTTTCTTACTCCATCACAAACCATCTCTCTAACCCCTGAAACATTGAAATGTGAAACTCTAACTTTTCTTTAAGTTGTCGAAGATTGTGGTTCTTCCTTCCATCTTTCTATTTGCATGCATATGAGTTAAGGTGTAAGGCATCTGTCTGAGCCATGATCCCTAAATTGATTCTTCACAAACATCATTAGACTTACGATTCTTGGGAATTGACCTTCTTGTTTGTTGTTTTCCACTACACCTAATACATCTCTAAGGAATAGCCAAGTTGTATATTCAAGACTCTTGAAATTAATGGCCAACTAACAAGATCTAGTCAAATACTAAGATCTATGCTTTAGGCTCTGTAAGACCAAGAAAGGTATTCCTAGTATGTTCATTCAAGATTTAGCTATATTGAAAACATCATTACATAGATCATACATGAATGAAGGATAATTATGCATCAATTACTAAGAAATTTGCTAGTTTCCCAAAAATATGCTTCCCATTCATCAGAATGAAGAAATTGTTATTGGGGATTGAAATACATGAATATTTGAATTAATGAATTTTAAATGAATTCAAACCCTGGCTTTGACTTGATCACTAAATGATTTTATGATTAAACCTTTAGGTAAATCATAAAGGAATACATCAGTGTAGTATTCATTGGGGAAAATGGAGTCACATATGCAAGAATCATTAAAACAAAGATCACCCAATAATAAAACAGATTACTCTCACAATACTTTGCATCATGGAGTTCAAGTTTTTTGATACATCACTACTTATCAAATTCCTTGAGAATAAACATAAATTCATGCCCCCATCTAAGAATCTAATTGATTACTTGAATCAAAATAAAGAGAATAGACATACCTTTGAACAAATATTCAAAGTAGAATTGAAACACCATTAATACTTCAATTCAAAATTCACCCAAACTTGTAGAAGAAGAGAAATATATTAGAATTATATATATATATAACTATACTTGAATCATGTCTGATAAAAACTTTAAGTTACTTGCATTAGTTCATTCATAATTCTCAAAGATGAAAAACTATTATATTCCTATCTATCTGTATCTGCTTGACCATAAACCCTAGCTAGAGTCCATTTTTTTCTGTCCTTTTAAAATGAGCCCTGAATTTTGTTTTATAATGCAAGGGAAGCAACAAAATTTAGGCTCAAATGCAGTTTAAAATAGATTTCTCATTTCATGTGAATTTCAACTACATTTTCCTTCGTTCCAAAACCCCACATATTGAATTTTCACAAAATAGTGCAGTTGGGGAAAAAAAATGCAACTGCCACCTAAGAGGAGAAAAGCCAATTACCACCAAAATTCCTTTGTCACCATTCACACCATCATGAACCAGGAACCAAAAATTCCGCATACAAAAGATGACTGGACCACCACTACCAACTTGGATCAACACAAAAACATTAAAGCCACATACACACAACCAAAGTAACATGTCCTCGATACACACAACCACTTCTTGTCATTGCCAGAGGAAGAGAGGAAACCTTGGCCTCTTCCTATTTCTTCTCATCACCAAACACAATTCCATGTTGTCCACTAGGAGTCTTGATAGCCAACACCACCACCGATATCACCTCCTTGTTAGAGGGAAAATTGTCCCTCAATAGGGCCAAATACTGACCATAAGTTGAGTCGGTCTTAGTGTCGCTATCATAGTAACTGCTTGTAAGGTTGATGGGTGAATGTTGGTGCCCATAAGAGCCACATCCATACCTCACTTTCCACTTTGATCCATTCAAAGACTACAATGGACCCTTTCCTTTGTCCTTCGTTCCTTCTGGAACACTACCCTAAAATTGTAGTCTTCGACTACATATTTTAGGTGCTAGTGTGGGATTCTTTGTAGAAGTAGTTGCCTTTATGGTGAAAGAAACTTCATGCGTGTCCAAACCTGACCCCAGGGCATTCAAGCGAACAAACCTTCATAATAGTTCACCCATTTTATCCTCTTTCAATTGCATACACTAGAAAAAGCCTAACTTCTAAATGATAATGATGTGAAAGGAAATTATTTCAACCGTATTTATTGAGTGAAGCAATGATGTTCATGCTTAGTGTTCACCACACATGCACAACCTTGGTAACTCTTTGGAATATGTACTAGAATTGTTTAATTCCCAGTTGCATGGGAATATGTAGACTACCCTTCATGATTACTAGTATTATCATCTCCACATGAATTAAGATCGACTCAATCATACTGTAGGATGTTAACCATTAATCTAGGCTGGTTGCATAGAGTAGAAATGGTTGGCAAATGTTTTTTCCCCGGCTTTGAATGCTAGCCTTTTATAAATTTCCTTGATTGAAGATTGGAAAACCAACCTCCGTTTGACTACCTTTGATTTCCAAAGGTGCTTCACTGAATTGTTTTCACCCAATCATTTATACCCGTGTCAGATGATAGTGTCATTGTGTGTGGGCTCCATGGTCTAAGAAAGTGGGGCCAGGTGTCGAGATCTCACTGATCTCACTGTATTTTATCCATCGTTCACTTTATTTAGCGAGCTAGAGGGGAACAGTGAAGATTGTTCTGCCAGATTAATCACAGTGACTTGTTAAACATGTCAGACCATGGGATCGGTAGTGGGAAGTGGGTCCTGCACACATTGCATGGACATGCATAACCT
The DNA here is from genome assembly GCA_007258455.2 of Sequoia sempervirens. NCBI lineage: Eukaryota > Viridiplantae > Streptophyta > Pinopsida > Cupressales > Cupressaceae > Sequoia > Sequoia sempervirens. Next base: position 1,006,612,399 of record VDFB02281492.1, on the reverse strand, counting down.
CCACATTGATCTCACTATATTTAAATTTTTGTTACGTAACTCCCACGAGCTGGCGGAGTACAGTTGAGATCTTTTCCCCAATCCTTGAATATGGAAATCTGCACATCATGCAATGTTAGCATTGAATGGACAACTTGATGGTGATGTGACCACAAAGTTTAGTGACTTAAGACGTAAGTCACCAGGTTAAGTTTAAAAATTGACCTCAGGAAAAGGATTAATATGGTGGGAAAAAGATAACCGGTATAGGGTGAATGGGGTCAGTAAACTGACGTTCCAGACAACTTGAGGGACAACTTAAAAGGTTGATGATTGACCAAGAAATTCAACCATGAATTAAAACATTTTCAAGATTTCTTGACTAAAACCCCACTCACCCATGAGGATAAGGGTTTATCAAAGAGGCACACCAGACCCTAGGAGAGGAAAATCCATCACGATTTTAAGATCTCCAACACTTCCAATTTTCTTTCTATCATATATTTATGAAACTAATTAAGGAAAAATCCTGAAGCCCAAATCCATGAACATGGAAACCATTTTAGGTGTCAAGGTTTATGGTTTCACCTTACCTTTCCCTTTGCTTCATGTTAATGTTCAATCCCTTACACCAAAGATCGATGTCTAACTTTATTTTACTTAACTATTTCTATTATCTTTTGGTTGGGAATGCAGAGTATGAGGTACATCTAAAGCTTGAAGTTTGATGCTATCAAACTCAACCTTTTGGTTATTTCTCCTTTCATTAAGGAAATTTTGCAAGCGACATTGTTGTAGCTTGAAGTATGACATCTTTAGACATGTGGACACTAAAAAAGTATGTCTTTTTCCTTGCTTTATTCGGGAGTAATTAATGATAAATTGGACTTATTGTCTCCTTGGTCTAGTTTTGTGATGTGTTTTTCACATACACATTAGGTCTTGGACCCTTGCAAACTTAATAAAATTCATTTATTGATGTCTTGTAAAGGTGTTGTAAAGTGTTGTAAACAACTTTCACACTTTTCTAGACTTTTATTAAGAATTTAAGTCTAAAGGACCTATTTTTTATCTAGTTCAATGTTGTAAAATATATTTAATTGCATTCTCACATTAATCTAGGAGGCTTGTAAATTAAACCTAGTTTGAATCTAGTTTTGTAATGTGTTTTACACATTCACATTGGATGTTGTTCCTTTCTAAGCTATGTGGACCTCATTTTAACGTAGTAAAGTGTATTTAATCACACTTTCACATTGAAATTTGTGTCTCTAGCCCTAATTTCTCTTTACATCATCATTAATAGGCCCCTATGACCTCATATTGTGCATCCTAAGGCTTAATTTGATCAAAGACCCAATAAAATCAACATAAAAACTAAAATTATTCATTCCCTAACATTCTAGCTGGAAAAAGAGCCCATGTGGGAACCATTCACCACTTTAGGTGAATGAATCTCATCTAGGTGGGACTATGTTTCCCAAGATGGCGAATGAGTCCCATTTGGTCCATTTTTAAGGTTTGAGAGGGAAGCATTGCGTTTTAAGTTTAATTTTCCTCCATATCATCCTTAGGGATCCAATTGGTTGGCACTTGAGTAGGATTTCCTATAAAAACAAGCTTATAGACTATAATTCATAATTCATTCATCATTCATTCATCATTCATTATTCATCCCAAGTCAAGCAAGCTAGGGTTAGGTCATTTAGAGAGCATTTAAGATGACTGCTAAGGCAGTCAAGGGAATATTCTTCATCCATTATTGTAAAAATTCTACATCTATCATGATTACAAGTTTCTAATTCCTTCATTTCATGTTCATGCTTCATATTATTTATTCATTTGGTTTAATTACCTATAAGGGGTTAACCTCCATGCCCTAACATTCGATGTTTCTCTTTCTTTCTTTATGTGTTTGTAGATTTAAGCACTTTCAAGGCTTGGAGATGTTTGAAGGATAGGTTGCAAAATTTTGTTGAACTCATATCCTTTTTTGCTACGTAAAAATATCCACAAAAAGTCACAATGCTGGAAATCAGGGTTTTCGATCTATACACCTAGAGGTACAAAAAGAGCAGACTGAGAGCTTTCGTTTCCACTTTAGGATTTTCAAAAAATACAAAGTGGACTCATACACCATTAGTTGCGTATGATTCCCACTATACCTATTTTTCAAAGATTTTTATAGATTCAGATACTCGTTTGGCTAAAAAGGCCCCAACATAGTTTTCTATATTTGGGACTAAGTTGCCTAAAATGTCGTATGAGTCCCAACAAGTCAAAGTTTCATAATCAACAACATTTCCAGTCTTCAACACATTTCCAAATGCACACTTTTTGTTTTTCTTTCCTGTTCTATTTTACTTGCATCTTTTTAGGTCTTTTTGCATACTATGTTGTGTTTTCAAACATTTTACATTTCTTTAGTTTTGTAGTAATAATCAATCTCCTTTATCAATTTCCAGCCTTAAGAACAATCTCCTTTGATATATTTCAATCTCTTTTGCATTGGAATCTCAAGTATTTATTTTTGAGTGTGAACCTTGTGAAATCATATTGTCTTTCCTTCATTCCCCTTTTAGGTCTGGATAGGGGAATTTGTGCATTCCATTTGCATAGTCCACATTTTGGTGAGCCTACATTTTGAATACCTTCTTTACTGATTGCAAATCCATCATTTTCCTAGAATTAAAAAATCTGAAAATTTTGAAAGAAATCCCTACTAGGACTCATTCGCCACCTTGGGAGAATTAATCCCTTTACAGCCCTGAAACTACCTTTTACAGCACTAAAAACCTTGTTTCTTCACTTCTGTTTGCTTCCATTAATAATCTATTTTAGTTGGTAGAGTTTCTATTACATGCATTTCATTAAATCTAGCTTAATTTGGATCATTTCATGCATTGTTTAATTTCAATTTTTCATTTACAACATTTCATCTTTCAAGTAGTTGCATAATGTAATAAAACAATTACCTTGTTTCACATCTGAAAATTGCATTTAAACATTTCACGTTAGATCATTGCATTGCACTTTATTTACTTTCTCATGTGTTCTCTTCAAGAATTCAATGTTTCTAGAATATCATGTGGCTTTTATGATTTTATTTTTCATGGACATTATCTAGTAAAGAAAAGTAGAACCTTTGATGAGCATTTTGCATACCCTACTAGTACCTACCATATTTCTAAGAATGTCATAACACAAGAGGATGCAAGTGTAGACAATCATAACAACCATACTTGTTCTTCTCCCAATACCTCTCCTATTAGCGACAAAGGTATCTTGTCGAAAGAAGATACAATCATTGAGATTATTGATTGTCCCTCTCCTCTTCCCCCTTTGGAAGATATTAGACAACAAGAATATGAGATCATAGAAACATTTATAAACATCACCTTACCTAGTTTCCCTAACCACGACAATCAAAATTTTCCTTCTTCTAATATCCCTCCTCGATGCAAAGAGGATAGGTTGGTGTTAGAAGATATATCTATTAAGAGTCATTGTAATCTTGTTCCTCCCTTCCCTAATGCTCCTACTATTGGGGATAATCTATTTGAAAATATCAGTGGTCCTTCTCTTGATGCCTCTCCTACTTGTGATGAAGCTAGTCTAACAATGGAATGTGGTGAACATATTACAAGCTCTCCTACTAGGGTAGATAATATGGAACAAGCAAATGTGACCTTCAAGAAAAAGGAAAATTAAATAGATCCTTCTCCTCACATCCCCACTCTGGCTAAACAAGACAATCCAACCATTGATATCTCCCTTACTTGCAATGAAGTTATTTTGGAAGAACCAATCCTTGCATGTCAAGAACATCTGGTTTGTCGTTCTCCTAACAACTCTCCTCCTAGGGAGGATACCATGTTTCAAGAAAAGGATAACAATGAAAATAAAGATATATTGTCCTTAGAAGAAGATGATAAGGCCACATTAGACTCTCCTTAACTAAGGGACATTAATATTATTCAACATCAACTCATCCTTTATCCACCTTCGAACAAACATTCAACTCAAACCAAACCCAAACTTGTCCTTTACCCACCGAAGAGCAATGCTTTGTAGCAATTGAGTCATAATACCATTGATCATACATATAACACTAAAAAAAGTCCACAACTACAACAATCAACCTCAACACCCTTACCTTTTCCTAACCCCATCGTACTAGGTCCCCTCATCTTCCTCCAAAATATGGAAAGGATTACAATCTTGTTGAACAAATCAAGAAAACTCCTGCTAAGATATCATTATGGGTCCTTATTCAAGCCTCCCCTCACTACCACAACATGATTCAAACAACCTTACAAAAATTTCCTATCCCTTCCAATGCACAAATGAATGACATAGCATCCATGATCCAAGGACTAAATTCTAACATTGTTTTCAACCAAACTGAACTCCCCCCTTTAGAGGTGAAAAATCAAAATGATGCTTTTCTGATCATAGCTCAATACAAAAGAAGAGGGATAAATAGAACTCTTGTAGATACCATCTTTGCCCTTAATGTGTGTAGTGTGAGCCTTCTAGATAGGCTTGGCATTGATAAATCAAATGTTCAACCTAATTCTTTATCTCTTAAGGGATTTGACAATGTAAAAAAAAACCACTTGGTGTGATTACTTTACCTCTTACAGTTCGGAAGGCCATGTTAGAAAAAAAATCCATGTTATGCCTCATGAAATTTCATATAATATTCTTTCAGGAAGACCATGGATTCATGCAATGAATGTGGTGCCTTCTACTCTTCATTATAAAATGAAATACATCTACAACAACAAAGTGTACACACTTGGCATTGACCCTAGTCATTATAGTGTCTTACAACTTGAGATAAACAAATAAAATCCCTTGAACACATTAATACCAACCACACAAGTAGATCCTATCCCACAAAAAGACAAATAAAAACACATTGAAGAAGTCACAAAGCTGTTAGAAGATGATTGGGGTTCTTTACATTTCAAACATACATTCATGGGAGAGTATACGATGATAAACAAAGATTCAAATAAGGGACATAGAAAAACATTAATGTCCACATAAAACTCAAAAAATACTTCGAAAGCATCCACCTCAAACACTTTAGAACGAAAGAAAACATATTACACAACAAACTTTAATGAACTAAATCACCAACAACCATCAAATCCAAAAGAGATGCAAAAGCTTTATGGAAAAGGTTATGATATTATGAGACAACTTGGATATAGTGGAAAAAGATGTGGTGCTAGAGAGAAAGGTATTTGTTTCCCCATCGAGACTAACACAGAAGAAAAACCTCATGGTCTTAGTTATTTCCCTTTGATTGAAATAGAAAAACCTTCACTTAACATCAACACTATCACAAAAGATTCTTCTAAGCCGACTTTAACATTAATGCATCCTGAGTTGATAGACACTAGTGGTATTTATCCTTTCCAAGGAATGAAACAAACAAATAAATCTTTGCTAAATGTCAATGTCATATTGCAAAACACTAATGATTTGAATTTTATACCCTCCTATAAAGGATAGAACAAAATCTCACAATCTAAAGAGTCTTGTGTAGATATGACATCTTCTACTAAGCAAGAGAAATCTTTGCCACAAACTACATGAACATCTACCATTGATCAAGAGGGTATCTTGTCAAGACTCCTCCAAGATCACTTGATATCACTTGATAAATTTTTCATAGTAATGGTGTTAGAAACCACTTCAAATTGGGGGCATACATAGAAACTCACATTTCGTTGTGCGATTTTCTTTTTCTTGCAATTTTCTCTCTTAGAAAAATTAGGTACAATGTTGTCCAGGATGAGATATTGCACTTTTCCTCTCTTGGAAACAAGATGAGACCATTTTAAATTTTCCTCTCTTGGAGACATAAAGCATGATGTTCCCTAAGATGAGACCTTGCACAAACTAAGAAAAATCCCTTTGAACATTCCTTACAACATTTTGCATTTACAATGTCTATGAATTTTAAGCATACAATTTTTTTGCTTGCCTCATGGAGTTCGAAGATCATTTTTGTGTGGAACCTTATTAGAGTTATTAAAGGTATAACTTTGGTATGGTTCAAGTGGGAAGGCCAATCTCAGGCATGACTTTCCCCATAGGCACTTTCATGTGTGTGAGTGCATACCAGCCATGAGTGTATGTTTCTCACCTTTTTGGACCTCTCACTCGATAGACAAGCAGGAGTTTCATTGCCTCAGAGTGAGTATGCATTTTTTAGACAAATAGCCTAGATGTAATCCACATCATCTTGGAAAAATGGTCAAAGCGTGATCCACATTTTTATTTCACTCTTCCTTCTAGTTATTTCCACTGCATTATTGTGTATCTTGTTTTGCTGCAAATCATTCGCCTTGTGCATGTTATTTTGCGCTTATGTTGGTTTGACTTAGGATCTTGGATCTTGGGGGCTTGACCACTTCCTTCATCTTTTTTATCCTCTACCATCCTCATTGGTACAATTGGACCCCTCTTGAATGTCTACTTTAGTGTGAGTTTGAAGCAAGTTTATCCTTTCACTAAAGTGGGGGCTAAATGTGGACACCAAAAAAGTACGCCTTTTTCCTTGCTTGATGTGGGAGTAATTAATGATAAATTTGACTTAATGTCTCCTTGTTCTAGTGTTGTGATGTTTTTTACACATCCATAGTAGGTCTTGGACCCTTGCAAACTGAATAAAATGCATTTATTGATGTCTTGTAAAGGTGTTGTAAAGTGTTGTAAATGAATTTCACACTTTTCTAGACTTTCATCAAGCATTTACGTCTAATGGACCTATTTTTCCCATAGTTTAATGTTTTAAAATATATTTAATTGCATTCTCACATTAATCTAGGAGGATTGTAAATTAAACTTGGTTTTAATCTACTGTTGTAATGTGCTTTACACATTCACATTGGATGTTGTGCCTTTCTACGTTATGTGAACCTCATTTTAATGTTGTAAAGTATATTTAATCACACTTTCACATTGAAATTTATGTCCCTAGCCCTAATTTCTCTTTACATCAGCATTATAGGCCCCTATGACCCCATATTGCGCATCCTATGGCTTAATTTGATCAAAGACCCGATAAAATCAACATAAAAACTAAAATTATTTATTCCCTGACATCCTAGCTGGAAAAAGATCCCCTATGGGACCCATTAACCACTTTGGGAAAATGTGTCCCATCCTAGCGGGACTAAGTCACCCAAGATGGTGAATGAGTCCCATTTGGGCCATTTTCAAGGTTTGAGCAGGAAAAAATGGGTTTTAAGTTTAATTTTCCTCCATGTAGGCCTTGGGGCTCAAATTAATGGGCATTTGAGTAGGATGTCCTATAAAAAAAGCCTCTAAACCCTAATTCATAATTCATTCATTATTCATCCCAAGTCAAGCAAGCTAGGGTTAGGTCATTTAGAGAGCATTCAAGATAACTTCTAAGGCCTTCAAGGGTAGATTATTCATCCATTGTTGCAAAAATTCAAGATCTATCATCATGGAAAGTTTCTTATTCATTTATTTCATGTTCATGCTTCATCTTATTTCTTCATTTGGTTAATTACCTAAAAGGGGTTTGACCAAGTAAAGCCCCTATGCCCTAACATTTAACATTTCTCTTTCTTTCTTTGTGTGTTTGCAGATTTAGGAACTTTGAAGGATTAGAGATGATTGAAGGATAGGTTGCAAAAATTGTGAAGTCATCTCATTTTTGGATAGGTCAAAATATCCACAAAAAGTCACTTATAGTGTCAGAAATCAGGGTTTCAGATCCAGACACCCAGAGGTACACAAAGAGAAGACAGACAACATTCGTTTCCACTTTCATATTTTTAGGAAAGAAAAACTTGACTCATATGCCATTAGTGGAATATGAGTCCCATTGTACGTATTTTCTATATATTTCTATAGATTTAGATACCCATTTGCTAAAACAGGCCCTAACATACTTTTCAAGATCTGGGACTAAGTCACCTATATTGGTGTATGAGTCCCAATAGGTCAAAATTTAAGAATCAACAACATTTCCAATGTTCATACCAGTATTTACACATTTCTAGGTGCACACTTTCTATCTTTCTTTCCTGTTTTGTTTTACTTGCATCTTTTTAGGGTTTTTGCATACTACGTTGTGTTTTCAAAAAAATTGCATTTCTTTAGTTTTGCATTAATAATCAATCTCCTTTGTCAATTTATAGCCTTAAGAACAATCTCCTTTCATAGATTTCAATCTCTTTTGTATTGGAATCTCAATTATTTATTCTTGAGTGTGAATTTTGTGAAACCGGATTTTGTTTCCTTCATTCCCCTTTTAGGTGTGGATAAGGGAAGTTGTACATTCCATTTCCTTAGTACACAAGAAATAACCTTTGATTTTGTTCCTTTTGATAAGGAATTTAGAAAGTGTATTTTTGAAGCTTGATGTTTGATGTTTTCAAACTTAACCTATTTGACCTTTCTCTTTTTGTTGAGGCATTCAAAATAAGGTATTTCTAAAGTTTGATGTCCAACACCTAATTCAAACCTCATTCTTTTGACATTATTTTCTTTAAACGTGTTCTACACCCAAAACAATATGCCCTACTAACCCATCGTGAAAAATTGATTTGAGTAGTCTCACATGGGTCATTTTGCAGGAGTCACCCTTGAAAAATCCCTAAATTTGGTTGCCTTGAGGTCAACGGTATTTTGGTTAGTTCTCAAATCTTTGTCGATCACTGCCTAGGTTTTCATAACCTTTCCTACTTTTGATGTATCACACAAGGTTCATCATTGCAAAGTTATAAAGTGAGTCAGTGTCAATAAATTTTCTTAACTTTCTTAAGATTTATCTAAGAAAAGTTGAGTCATTTAAAATTTTTGCTCAAGTTAATTAACTTGTGTCAATCTCCGAATTTTTTTTCTAAAATTTCTCTTTCTCTACTTGATGATGATAAAAGTGATAAAGAGAAAGGGTTTCCAATTTTTTTCTCAAGTTAGGAAACTTGCTTCGATCTCTTACGAAGTTTTCTAAACATTATCTTTCTTCACCCGATGATGATAAAAGTGATAAAGATAAAGAGTTTTCAGTGCTTCCAATTTGTTTCAAAACCCTATCAACCACCGACAAGGTTATTAAAACTCTTCTTTTGTTGATGTCCACTGGCTATTCATACCTCACCCTTTTCAATCTTCTTTTCTTTGAGGCATTGGGTATTGTACATTCTTATGTTATACATAATTATCTTCACCTAAAAATGATTAGATTATATTATTTTTATAAATATAATATTATTTCAGAACCATGATTTAATTTCTCATAAATACAATCCTCATTGAATGTTGTCATTTTCATTATTATAAGTATTAAGCTTTATTTAATCAAATTGTAATATGCATGATGAAGTTTTGTCAAATTATCAAGGATCAACTCTATAAACCTTTTGTTCTTACTATATCCTTAAGGATTTTTATGATCCCTAGCTTCACCTAGGAGGGTGGGAGATGACTGTGAAATTTTCTAGGGAAAAAGGACCCTAGAAAGGGTTATGTACCCACTCATAGTTTATAAAGTAAGCTTGAAGCCCAAACTTTTGCAACACTTCAAGGCTTGCACTGAAACTTCAATTGCATGAAACTATTATGCCCTAATGATATCTATAACATATATTTTTAATACTTAAGAGCTAGTATTTGTTACTCTTTTGAAAAAAATTTAAAAAATTGTTAGATATTTTTTTTCCCTTAGTGCAAAATTTTGGGCATGACACAATTTCACTCATCATAGTTAAAATCTACATCTTTATTGCATTTTAAAACTGCATTAACTCATCTTAGATCTGAAATCAAATGTTAAAATCTTTGTTGCATTCATTTAGGCATTGTGCATATAGTCAAAAAGGTGAAGTGCCTTGTTTTATTACAAAAAGACACCAAGATCTTCATTTTTAGATATTTCAAATTATGATCCATCAATTGTTGTACTTTAGATCTGAAAATTAAATTTGGAATTTTATTTTATTTATTAAACATTTTGAAAAATTTCTTGGATACTTTCATTTTGTATTACATAATCACAAATCTGTGAAATTTTGAAAAAATATTCACTTTAAACCTATAATTTTACAAAACAAAACATTTAGATAGTATTAGCTCAAATTTTCATCAAGCATACGTCTTTATGATTTCTATATGGTTCTTCTCTCTTATTTTGGATTTTTTATGTTTTTTATTACTTTATATACCTTAATGTTCATATTGGGTACACCTAAATGTTGTAAAACTCAAATGAGCTTTATAACTTGGTGTCCTATTGTTAATACCCTATGAGATGAAGTTGTAGACTTCTGGCATCCCACACTATAATTAAATTTACCATGAATCTTAAGTCCTCCAACTCTTGGACTCCATTCATAATCTCACAATACCCATGACAAATTCACAATCAAACATTTATGTGGATATTGTGTTTGTTGTTTCCCATGTTCTCAATGAGAAACTAAAACAAACAGATAAAGATTTAGATGAATTTTAAGATTACTTAAGCATTAAATCTTTAGTAGGACAAACAATGCCTATTATGGACAACCTTAGGAACTTGATCAATGACACTTGAGGAATAGAGGTTTTGCATAGTCTAGCTCATATAGTAGATGTTAAAATTCCTACAACAACTAGTTGCACCTAAGAATTACTAAATTCTCAAAATTAAGGGGGGAAAAAAGTTTCCCTTCCTACAACCATACCTTTTATTCCTACATTTACACAACCAACCATAGCTTTAATAATACAACACACCAATGGCCTAACTCCAAGCTTAAGGCTTCCTAGCGGGAATCCTTTTAGTTTTATCATACCTATGTCTTAAAAAAATGTATCCCTTGTCATTTTCACACTTGATATGGGAACAGTTAACAAAAAATTTGACTTAATGAGGCCTTGATTTAGTGTTGTGTGTTGTTTTACACATCTACATTAGGTCTTGGGCCCTTGCAAACTGAATAAAATGCATCTAACGATGTCTTGTAAAGATGTTGTAAAGTGTTGTAAGAGAATTTTTTCACACTGTTCTAGACTAATGGACCTATTTTCCCTTAATTCAATCTTATAAAATGTATTGTAAAGGTGTTCTAAAGTGTTGTAAAAGATTTTTTTCACACTATTCTAGACTAATGGACCTATCTTACCTTAATTCAATATTATAAAATGTATTGCATGGCATTCTCACATTAATCTAGAAGGCTTGTAAATTAAACCTAATTCTATTCTAGTGTTATAATGTGTCTTACACATTCACATTAGATGTTGTACCTTTCTAGGCTATTTGGACCTCATTTTAATGTTGTAAAGTGTATTTAATCATAATTTAACATTGAAATTTGTGTGCCTATCCCTAATTAACCCCTACAATCTAATCATTCATAGGGCCCTATGGCCCCATATTGTGCATCTTGAGGCATAATTTGATCAAAGACTCAACTAGAAAAAAAAACCAAAATTCTTCACTCTTAGACAATCCAGTAGGCAAAAGGGTCCCTATGGGACTAGGTCACCGATCTTGGTGAATGAGTCCCATCCAGGTGGGACTAAGTTGCCCATCTTAGCAACTTAGTCCCATTTGGGCTATTTTCGAGGTTTGAGTAGGAAAAATTGGATTTTAAGTTTAGTTTTCCCTCATGTTGGCTATGAGGATTAAATTAACGAGCATTTTAGGTGGATTTCTGATATAAACAAGCTTCTAAACCCTAATTCAAACTCATTCATAATTCATTATCTCTCTCAAGTCAAGCAAGCTAGGGTTTTAGCATTCTAAGTCATTAAGATAGCTTTCTAAGACATTCAAGGGTAGATTCCTCATCCATTGTTGTAGAAATTCAAGATCTATCATCGTGAAAAGTTTATAATTCCTTCATTTCATGTTCATGCTTCATCTTATTTATTCATTTGGTTTAATTACCTAAAAGGTGTTTGACCAAGGCAAACCCCTATGCGCTGACATTCACCATTTATCTCTCTTTCTTTGTGTGTTTGTAGATTTAGGTACCTTGAAGGCTTGGAAATCATTGAAGAATAGGTTAAAATTTTTTTGAAGACATCCCCCTATTTACAAAGCCAAAATATCCACAAAATGTCAGTGCCAGAACTCAAATTTTCTAAACTAGAAATATAGGGGAACAAAAAGTACAAACTGAGATCTTCTATTTTCACTTTCAGATTTTAAGAAAAGCCAAAGTGGACTAAGTCACCATCAATGGATACTTAGTCCCATTGTACCTATTTTTTCATAAGTTTTTGTATACTTGGATACCCATTTTTCTAAAATGGGCTTCAGTGCAATTTTCCAGATCTAGGTCTAAGTTGCCTAGAATGGCGTAAGTGTCCTAGTAGGTAAAAATTTCAGGATCAAAAACATTTCAAGTCTCCATTCCAATCTGAAACACATTTCCAAGTGCACCTCTTAAGTTCTATAGTTTTCTATTTTGTTTCATTTCCATTTCTAGGTCATTTAGTTTATATTTGCATACTACACTATGTTTTCAAACATCTTGCATTTTATTAGTTTAGCATTAATAATTCAATAATTTTATCAATTTGTTTCATCTAGAGCATTCTCTTTATACATATTTCAATCATATTAGCATTAGTATTGAGTGAACCACCTAAGTTTTTATGGGATACCTTTCTCCTTTGAGGAGAAAAACCCTAGAAGTGTAAAAGAGTGCATATCCCCAAAAAAATGCAGTTCATTTTGGTGAACCTACTTTTCGAATACCTTTTTTTCTGATTTGGAGTACATCACCATCCTAGAGTTCAAATTGCAATGCATTTTACATTTTTTAAATGACATTTTAGGGTTTCAAATTTTGCATTAGTGAAAGTGTATATAGGTTGCATTTTTGCATCTTAATTCATTGATTTTTTTAAAAATTTTGCATTTGCATCTTAGGTCTACATCATATAGCATGGAAAACATCAAAATCAATAAAAAATCTGAAATTTATGAAAAAATTCCCTACTGGGACTAATTGACCACCTTGGGTGACTTAATCCCTTTTAACCCTTGAAACTACCTTTCACGACACTGAAAACCCTATTTTTAAGCCTTTGTTTTCTGCCATTACCTACCTATATTAGATGGCTAAGTTTTTGTTACATGTTTTTCATTAGATCTAGCTTAAATTAGCTCATTTCATTCTTTGTTTAATTTCAAATTTTCATTTCAATAATTTCATCTTTCAGGTTGTTGCATAATGTAATAAGAAAATTACCTGTTTCACATTTGAAAAATGCATTTAAACATTTCATTTTAAGTCATTGAATTGCACTTTCTTTACTTTTCTATGATAGCATGTTTACTTTCAAAAGATGTGGCTTTGATTTGGCTAAAAATGGATTACATAAATTAAACATTCCCTCTTATGAGTTCACTTTCAATTACAACGATGAGGTCATTAATAAACATGTTAACCATCAAACCATTAACACAATCCTTAATATTACATTTCCCATTGGTGAGAATGGTTGTGTAGACAATCATAACAATCATACTTGTTCTTCTCCCAATACCTCTCCTATTAGTGACAAAGGTATCTTGGTGAAAGGAGATGCAATCATTGAGGGTATTGATTGTCACTCTCTTCATTCCCCTTTGGAAGACATTATAAAACAAGAATATGAGATCATAGAAACATTTCTAAACATCACCTTATCTAGTCTCCATATCCATGACACTCAAAATTGTCTTTCTCCTAATATTCCTCCTTGATGCAAAGAGGATAGGTTGATGTTAGAAGATATACCTATTAAAAGTCATGAGAACCTTGATCCTCCCTTCTCTAATTTTCTCCTACCATTTGGGACAATCTATTTGAAAATCATAGTGGTCCTTCTCTTGATGCCTCCCCTACTTGTGATGAAGCTAGTGGTGAACATATTACATGCTCTCCTACTATGCTAGATAATATGTAACAAGAAAATGAAACCTTTGAAAACCAAGAAAATAAAATAGATCCTTCTCCTAACATCCCTGCTTTTGCTAAACTAGACAATTCCACCATTAATAACTCCTTTACCTTGCGATGAAGGTAGCCTTGCATGTCAAGAACAGTTTCTTTGTATTTCTTCTAACACTCCTCCTAGGCAGGATATCATTGTGCAACAAGAGGAAATAATTGATAATTCCCTTAGATGACGATGTTGCAGTAACATTAGACTCTCCTTCACTACGAGACATTAATATTATTCAACCTTAACTCATCCTGTACCCAAACTCAAAAAACTTGAACTTATCCTTGACCCACCTTAGAAAAATGTTTCCTAGAAACCAAGTCATAATACCATTGCTCATACATATCCTACTAGAAATAATCTGCAACCACAACTACCCACTCCAACACCACTACCTTTTCCTAATCCCATTTTTCCCAGTGCTCCTTGATTAACTGCTAAGGAGTATGATCTTGTTGAAAAAATTAAGAATACTCATGAAAATCTATCCCTATGGGATTTAATTTATAATTCACCTAACTATCATACTATGCTTCAAACGGCCTTACAAAAAGTTCCTATCTCTTCTAATGTACAACCGAATAACATAGCATCAATAATTCAAGGATATAATGCTGACATTGTTTTCGACCAAAGTGAACTCCCCCCTTTGGAAGTGCAAAAAATGAAATGAAGCTCTTTCATAATACTATCTCAATACAAAATAATCGGGATAAAATGAACCCTTGTTGAAAATGGCTCAGGGGTTAATGTGTGTAGTGTGACCCTTTTGAATAGGCGTCATGTTGATAAATCAAACATTCAACCTTCTTATTTATCTATTAGTGGATTTGACAGTGTAGGAAAGAAACCACTTGGTGTGATCAATTTGCCTATTATAGTTGGAATGGTCACATTAGAAACACCAATCCATGTTATGCCACACGATATTTCATCTAATCTTATTTTAGGTAGGCCATGGATTCATGCAATGAATTGGGTTCCTTCCACTCTTCATCATAAAATGAAGTACATCTATAACAACAAAGTGCACATACTTGATGTCGAACCTGAACCAAATAGTTGCTTGAACATTGAGAAAAACAAAGAGAATCATTTAAACACATTGACAGGATCTACACAAGTCAAACCCATGCAAGAAAAAGAAAAACAAATTGAGGGAATCTCAAAGATCTTAGGAAATGATTGGGGTTCCTTAGATTTCGAACATACATTCATGGGCGAGTACAAGATCGTAAGGAAATATTTAAATAAGAGACACAAAAAATAAGTCATGTCCACACAAAAAGGCCCTTTGAAAGCATCTACCTCAACCACTTCCGAACACATGACAACAACTTACAAAATATTTTTGATGAACTCAATAACGAACAACCATCTGATCCAAAAACAATGAAAAATATTTATGGAAAAGGTTATGATCTTATGAAACAACTTGGATATAGTGGAAAAGGATGTGGTGCTAGAGAACAAGGTATACATGTCCCTATCTAACCTAACACACAAGAAACAAATCATAGTCTTGGTTATTTTCCTTCAATAGAAATAAACAAGACTTCACTCAGCATCAACACTATGATAAAATATTCTTCTATGCTAACCTTAACAACAGTGCATCCTAAACTTATCGACACTAATGGACTTGATCATTCTCATTTTCAAGGAATGAAACAAACAAAGAGATCTTCGCTTAATTTCAATGTTATCTCACAAAAAACTAATGATTTGAGTTCGTTAGATTTTACACCCTCCTACAAAGGAGAGAACAAAGTCTCACAATCTAAAGAATCTTGTGTAGGTATGGCATCTTTTACTAAGAAAGAGATATCTTTGTCACAACCTATAGGAACACCTTCTCCCGTTGATCAAGATGGTATCTTGTCATGATTCCTCCAAGATCCCTTGATATCTCTCCCTCCACTCACTTGAAAGAAATTCTATTACAAAACTTCATTTTGATCAAATCATAGAGTACATGGTCATTCTACTAGTGAATATAAGGCTTTGAGTAGTAAAATCCAACATCTTAAGGATTTTGGTGCTCTTCCTTATTTGGTGACACCTCATTCCTCTAATTGATGCTGATTTTCACTTTAGCATTGCATCTTATTCATCACTTTGGCTCACCCTTGTCCTATACTAAGTGGGGGCAAGGGGTTAGGTAGCCTTGTCCATGTATGTCACTTTTAATTGCTTCTTTTGGCTAGTTGATCACCTTCATGAACATATAAGAGCAAGCTTGGGATGTGGATGACATTCCTTAAGTTGGCTTGCATGTGACATATTACCATTTTCATGAAATGTAGCTTATAGGAAACATATGAATAGGCATAGAGCTTTCTAAATAATCTATCATGTCTTCTTCTTTGACTTTAAAGCATTTGCTCACAGTCATGGTGTTAGAAACCACTTTAAAGTGGGGGCATACATCTAAACTCACATTTCATTGTGTGATTTTCTTCTTCTTGTGATTTCCTCTCTTGGAAACATTAGGTACAATGTTGCCCAAGATGATACATTGCACTTGTCCTCTCTTGGAAATAAGATGAGACCACTTGCACTTTTCCTCTCTTGGAAACATTAGACACAATGTTCCCTAAGATGAGATCTTGCATGAATGAACCAAAATCCCTTTGAACATTCCTTGTAAAATTTTGCATTTACAATATCTATGAGTGTCAAGCATACAGAGTTTTTCTTGCCTCATAGAGATTGAAGACCCTTTTTGTGTGGCACCTTATTAATGTTATCAAGAGGTATAACTTTGGTATGGTTGAGTGGGAAGCCCATTCCGAGGAATGAATTTCCCCATATCCACTTGTGTGTGTGAGTGCATACCAACCATAAGCATATATTTCTCACCTTTTTAGGACTTCTCACCCAAACGACAACCAAGATTTTTGTTGCCTTAGAGTGAGTATGCATTTTTGGACAAACAACCTAGATCTGATCCACAACATGTTGGAAAAATGGTTGAAGCTTGATCCACCTTTTTTATTTTTTCTCTTCTCTTCCTTCTAGTTATTTCCATTTTATTATCATGTATCTTGTCTTACTGCAAATCATTCACCTTGTGCATGTCCTTTTGTGCTTATGTTGGTATGACTTAGGATCTTGGATCCTGGGGGATTGATTGATGCCTTGATATTTTCCATTCTTTATCATCCACATTGGTATAGTTGGACTCCTCTTGAATGTCTACTTTAGTGTGTGTTTGAAGAAATTTCATCCTCTCACTAAAGTGGCGGCTGAATGTGTCACAAAATAATGTATCCCTTAACATTTTCACACTTATTATGAGAATAATAAATGAAAAATTGGACTTAATGATCTCTTGATTTAATGTTGTGAGGTGCTTTACACATCTACATTAGGAATTTGTCCCTTGCAAAATGAATAAAATGCATCTAGAAATGTCTTGTAAAGGTGTTGTAAAGTGTTGTAAGAGATTTTCACACTATTCTAGACTAATGGACCTATTTTCCCTTATTTCAATATTGTAAAATGTGTTTGTGGAGAAGGGGGATTCACTACTCATGAGTTCTCTTCAATCAGAGAGCCTTAGGGGGAAAAATGCTCTAAAATACCTCAATGAACAACACACAAGTTCTAGAATCTGAAAGAGTCAGTCACAAAGGTTTTTTGGACAAACTGACAAGCTCTCGACCAAAGGACATCAACATAGAATATAGATGATAACATGAAGTGTTGGTGTCCTAGAGGTGCATTGGCGTCTTGTACAAACCAGAGAGTGAGTTTATCACATAAAATGACTAAATGACTACTTCTACTCTAATTATTGAGAATCTATAGAATGTGATAAAGTAATAGAAAATCATAAAAATGAAATGAGATGAAGTAGAAATGATAAAGACAAGGAGAAGAAAGAAAAGAAGATGCTCACAACCATGCAAGTGATGAAGCTTCCAGCAAGATGAATGTATTTAAAATCTACATGCATAATATCTAGACAAAGTGTTGGGGTTGTATAGGGATTTACCTCAGTCAAACCCCTGTTTTGGTGTTCCCACCTCCATGAACAACCAAGAAGATAGAGAGAAAGAGAGAAATGAAAAAATCCTATGGTGAAAGAAAAACCCACTCAGGAGTAGAACCCACACCACCAAGTATGAGTGATAAAAGAAAACCCCGCTCGACGAGGAGAACTTGTATCATAAAAGAGGTGATAAAAGCTATCCTCACTGAAGGAGGAGAACCTGTATCACAAAGTAAATATGTAATGCATAGAATATGTGAAGAATTCCAATATTCTCACAAGCATAAGACAAGGGAGACAGAGCTGCAAGAAGAGCTTGAAAATATGTAGGAATGTTGGTGTAGCAAGCTATGTGAAGCTTGTGCAAGTGAGAGTTAGATAGTAGAAGGCTGAAGCCAAAGCAAGGGAGAAGATAGAAGCAGAAGAATGGAGCTAGAAGAAGTTAGAGAGAGAAAATGTACTAAAAGGATAGCTTTCAATGATGGAAAAGAAGCTTCTACAACTGCTACAAGGTGTTTTGGGTCAATACCACTGACAAAAGGTGAGGACAAGTGGAAAGCATGCTTGGAGACAACTGTTTTAGCATTGAAACATTGCAAGACATTAGCATGACACATAGACATCCGTGCGGTGTTCTAGTGTCTAGAGACATCATGTTACAAAATGACGAGAATAGGAAAAGCTCAAAGTTCGGTGTAAAGCTAATGTGCAATCAGTAGTTGCTGAAAAGGGGTGTTGGAGCATCCTAAGAAGGAAAAAGGCTGATGCAAGGGAAAAAATGAGCCTACTCAAGATGCTAAGGGAGTGGACACTAAAGTGGACAAAAGAATGTATTTGAAATTGCAACAGGTGCAATTTTATGCCTATACATTTTGTCCCACTTTAGTGGGAATATATTCTAATATGCACGCTAAAGGAAATCTACTAAAAATAAATAGCATCATATGCCAAAAGGATACTATAGAGGAAGCAAAAAATCTTTGAGCCATGGAAGCATGCCCCTAGGTTGAAGAAATACAAAATAAATGCATTAGAGAGGAAAGACTTGCATCAAACAATATTGTTAGAACATAAAAAGCTAAAGGATTTTGAGCTAGCAAAGTAAAAGAGACCTTGATGTAAAAGGTTGTCTCAGTACTATGTGTCATCCCTAAATAAAAAGCATATAGAAGAATTTTAAGATGAAGAGAGAAGGAGCATATACTTAGGATGAAGAGGATGCAAATCTTCAATCCAGTATATACAAGTTGAGAAGAAAGAGAATTTAAGAATGTAAGCACCTTCCAGGCCCATAGACCTGCAAGGAAGGTGTCCTCTAAGATCTATCAGATGAAGGATACCCAAAAAAGTGCCTTATAGACCTGTAGACTTGCAAGGAAGCATTCCCCAAGATCACTCACATGGAGGAAGCTGGGAAAGTTCCCTACAGACCCACAGAATTGTGGGGAAGGTGTCATTCAAGATATCTCGCATTAGGGAAACCCAAAGAGGCACCCTATAGACCCACAAAACTGTAGGGAGGTATCCCCCAAGATCTCTCACATGGAGGAAACCCAAAGAAAGCACCCTAATAGCTCGAAGACATGGAGGAATCTCAAAGGAGGTGCCCTACAGGATCTCAAACCTGTAGGGAGGTATCCACCAAGATCTCTCACATGGAGGATGTAATTCCCCGTCTCAGAACCTAAAGAATGTTGCATTGACTACGAAAATGTAATAATTTTTTTTTAAAAGTGTAAACATGAACTTCACTAATGCAATCATTCCCAAAGATATGCAAAGACACACTACATGTAATTCCCATAGATGACAATAGTAACTAACATAGCATGTGTTTAATTCTCAAAAACTTAAGAGCATACATTCATTAACAATTAAATTACATCATTAAAGATATAAAGAACAAATATGATTCTTTCTTACATTGCATTTATAATAACATTTACAATACTCATTTCCAAATGAGGTAGGTCATCCAAAAGTGTACAATTACATGTTACAAAAGTTATCCCCGATTACAATTGAGGAGTGATACATGAATAAGGTTTTCACTTATACAAATGATATAAATATGAGAAAGTACACTTTCACGCACGAGCTCTCCATCCAAGAAGTACTCATCACCACGAACAAGAACTGGGGACCCAATAGTGTAAGGTGCACATTCCACCCAACCATGTGGTACTCGTAGGCCCACCCCCCATGCTAGGAGATAGTAAAAAGCTTCCCTAGACATAACCTACAAACCCTAGACACAAGCAAAACCATAGACAAAACTATACAAGTACCAACTTAACTTAATTGTTACATTGCTTCCAGAATTGAAGGATCAAATACACTAAGTTCTCAAGGATACTATTATTATAGGTGGAGTGTCATCACAATGTTGCATAAGCTACCCAGGCGTTTCTTCCTAGGTTTCGGCCCCCATATTGGGTTACCATGGTAACCTCTTACGAAACCTGGCCCCACATCTAATCTGTTGCGGAATCGATTATCTTTTAAAATGACAAGATATCAAATTTTCCATTCTAGGCCTTCTCGACTCATCCCCAAGTCTAAATTAACCTTTGAGACCATGAGTGAGGCATAATTAATCTAGTTAAAGGTTTTAGACTACCTAACATGTTGATTTACTTTTCACTGATTAACTAACTCTACATGAGTTACCTAGGCACCACTTTGTGTGTCGGCCTTCATAAA
>VDFB02281492.1:1006483386-1006583319 GCA_007258455.2 Sequoia sempervirens | reverse complement strand
ATCTCGAGCTAGGGTATAGTAACTTTAACCTGAGACAACACTTGAAATATTTCCACATGTGTGTATTTGGATAGGTTAGGAATCATACCATCATTAGTTTCTTTCTTCTCCAACTGTTGTTTTCCTTCAAGTTTCCTTTGCTTTTCCTCTAGAATTGACTCAGTAGTTTTGGCAATCACTTTGGTTTTTACCAATACAGGAGTAGCACCTTCACTAGGATTTTGGATTTCAGTCCTTTTTGCCCATATCTTGTCATTCTTGACATCCTTGATTTTGACATCATTTTTGCTATCTTCTTTAGCATCCTTGCTTTTACCTTTTTTTCCTTACAAAAAGGCCAGCAAGTTTTCCCTGCTCACTGCCCATAGTATTATTTCTTAACTGTAATGTACTTCTCATCTGAGAAGCCATCTCTTCAATTAATCGGGCAATCTCATCTTCTGATGGTCTTCTTAAGGATACTGGATCCTCAACCTGTTCCATACTGCAGGCATGGTGGCCACACTCACCTTCTTCATCAGAAAAATCTTGTTGATGGTATAATTCACTTTTCTATTGTTGACTATTCACATTAGCCTCTTGCAATTCCTCATCAAAAGAAAACTCAACCTCATCAATATATGACCGGGCCATACAACAATCTACATCATCTTGCTCGAGATCAAGAGTATGTTGATGAACATTCTCTTCTTTTCCTTCAGCAGCAATCAGCTGAGCAACACCACAATAATTCTGATCATGTGGGTGTTCACACACCACACACCACGGTCTATCTTGTGCCAGATTTGTAGAATGCTTATGCAAAGGATTTGGTATATGTTGATCATTTTTAGGCTTCTGGATAGGTAGTATTGGTTTTCCATCCTTCCAATTTGTATTGCAGGGATAATTCTGCAATCTAGGAGGTTTGTCACTTCTATTATACTACTGCTTATCACCTCCAAGACCCTTCTCTTGCTTAGCAATAGTATATTTTATATCCTTCAAAGTGCTAAGGACCTTATCCCACTTCTCATCATCTTTAATGTCTGAAGTAGAGACTTTCTCAGTTTTATCTCTAAGATTCTTCAAAAGAGTAGGTTCTTCCCTCCTACCATACTTTCCAGAAGCTCTCCTATTGCTTTCAATATTAATAGCTGCTCTAAAAGCATCCCTTATGGTTTGAGGGTCCTTGTCTTGGAGAAGATATGCCATTTTAGCATCAAAAGCATTGAAATAAGTAGTTAAACAAACATTCTCATCAAGCTTCATCACTTGAAACAACTTATACATTGCCTTTTGAAATCTAAGGTTAAACTCTGTTGTAGGCTCATTAGCTAATCTTTTTATAGTATTGAACTCATTCAACATAAAACTAGCATTTTTCTTGTCACCATATTGTTCTTTAAAGCATTTTTAAACTCCTCCCATGAACCAATACTGGCATTCGGTAAACCCCTATACCAATCCCTTGCATCTTCTATCAAGGATTGTACAAACAATTTCATCACTACATCTTCATGTTCTACCTCATAATCATTTAACATATCCATGAAACCTTTCAAATGCTCCTCTGCTGAAAAGGCATTATTCCTCAAAAATTTGTTCATCTTTTCCCTTAACTCATCAAGGATAGGGTTTGGGTACCCGGGAATACCATTAAAAAATAGTTTCCTATATCTTTCCAATTGTATAGGTCTCCTTTGCAATAATCCATCAACTTTCTGAGGGTCATCACCCACAACTCTATTCTGAGATTTAGAACCATCTTGATGTGAATTAACAAATTGGGTTGCCTGAACCTTTGGGCCAAAATTACATGTGATATTCTCTTGAATAGGTTTAGGATCATTTTTCAAAATCTCCTAATGACCTGATGAAGTTGTGGCTTGTGCAACTTCATCTGTACTTGTCATTTTTAGGAAAATTATTTTCATTCTCTTTTCTGCATTTGCAGACTCCATTTTAGTCCTTTCTAATTCTTCTGCTAAAGCTTCCCCTTCCCTTCTAGCCTTTTCTAAGGCAGTCTCTACTTGTGATGATACATGTGGGAGGGGATCTTTTTTAGGCTAGTGAGAAACCATCCTTTCATTTATCTTGATCCCTTCAGCCTTTTGTTTTCCCTTGTCTGCAACAGGTTTAAGATTTGGATCGTCTGATTGTGACATAATAGGGTTCAAGGGTTTTAGATCTATTGGCTTTGGTTGGACCTTAGCTTGACCCTCCAAACCCACTTTGGACATTGGCTTCATTTCCTTATTAACAATTTGTTGTAAAACAGGACCATTTTCTTCTAGGTCCGGTCTACATTGGTTTAGGAGTTTCATAGTTTCCAACTATCTAATTAACCTATCCCTTCCAATAATAGCACTCACCAATTTTGCTTCCTTCTCTTTGTCCTTCTTTATCATAAGCTCAGCTTACTTTTGGATTTCTTGTCTCAAAGAGCTAATATCCCCAAAAAAAATTTCGGGGTCAGGCAAAGTTATATCAGAACTTGATGTCTCACTTAAATCTATCAAATCTATTCCCTCTTGTATAAATAATAAAGGGGTTCCATCATCATTAGCAGGAGGAGGCACATCAATGGTGCATTCTTTGTGATGGCCTCAACTTCTACTCCTACTTCTCTTAATATATTGGACATTAACAGGCCCTTTATTATGACATGTTACATCCTCTTGAATAGGTGTATTAGACAATGCATCAAAAAATCCACAACTATTTGATTCAGAATGTCTAGACACACACTCCAAAGTCTCAGGGATAGGATGTAGAGGCTTACTTGTACCTTGATGTACATGATTCTAGGACGTGGGATTGACATTGTTGGTTTATGGTTTCTTCTTTATCTAGTATCTCTTCTTTTTTTTAGGAAGTTCACCTTCCAACCTGGATTCTGGGTGGTTCTTCATGAATGACCTAGTACTTTTCATTTCTCTATGCTCATTCAAAGATCTTTCAACTTGTATAAAACTTCAAATAAAGTGCACACTAGTGCAGAGACTATTAGAGTCACCACCCAATTATCTTGGGAATATCCACTATTCAAAAATACATGATAATACCTTAAAAGATCCTCAGAACTTATTGTACTGACAATGCACAAGACACATTGCACGAGATATATACAACTTTTGAATGAACACACTTAATTGGATAAAGAAACACAACATGCAACACTCAACCTTCAAATAACAGAAATACTATGCTAGACTCTATACAAAATGGATAACCGACCCACTGACAAGAAACATTCAAGCTAATGTCCCCAGTAGAGTCGCCATTTTGTTGGTTTTTTTTCCTGTAAACCAGGTTTGTCTCCTAATCTACCTATGGAATTGCCAATTCCAATCAAGGGCAGCTCAGAGGACCTGGACCAACTGACAAGGATTTGAATAATAACCTCCTACACTTTGGGCTCTGCAAGACCCACGAGGGTGGTCCCTATAATGTGTTTATGATCTCTACACCAAACTCATAAACAATCATTAACAATTCACAGATAATCCCACAAATAGCTCAACATAATAGGATACCACTAAAATGAATTGGCCCTTCACCAATAATATCAACTACTTGGAGCATGAGATGATTACAACATTTTTTCATAACTTATGATAGTCATTTTATTTGCAATTTGGTGGAAATCCCTAAGCAAAGACATACAGATACAGAGTTTCATGACCTCATACAATTTAGATCAGTGCCATATACCATTGGGGAGTCAAACATTCACGTTTCAACAATAGATATAAATACTTAGCACACATGATCCTTGGCAATATTGCATTACAACAGTGTCAATTCCTGTCCTAGCCCAATACTTCTTACTAAATCCCTTTACAAACATACACATCCATGATTCCATCCAAGCATTTTAATTAATTCTTTGAATTAAATCCAAAATAGAAAACACACACATCAGAGCAATGAGATGAACGTCATAATCCTTGATTATTCTATTCAAAATTATGATATATTTGTACAAAGGAGAGACATGAGGTCGAGATATAATATCATAGCTCAAATGCTAGTACTGTTGCAAAACATCAAATCTTCATAAGTTTTAAAACCCAATACAAGATAACCCCAAACCTAAATTACCTTAACATTCAAAAAATAGCCCTTACAATCTGCTTTGTAACTATACCTAGACTCGACCTTCAAAAAATCTGACTTGCCAACCCCTATTTCCGGCCTTGAAATCCTTCTTATAGAAATGAAGGAGCAACAAGCATCAAGCTAGAAATTATAGATGTCACCGATCAATTGGACCGCTATGTGCCAATTCAAAACTATAATCAAAACCACCAAGTCTCGGAGCATCTTTCCATTGATTTTACTCAATAGTCACAAGATTTGTTACACCTCAAAACCTGCGCTCAAAGCCGCCATGGAAACATAACCATAATTAGTTATAATACAATCGCTGAGTTGTTAGTTGCCAGTAATAGACACCGTTTCACTCCTCTTCGGTTAAGTACTTTTCCACCCAATTTTGATATTCCTCATCCATTGGACAATTAAATTTCACCACCTCCATCACCTTGGTATTGTAAGGTGTGAATTTCACCGCAACCTGATTGG
The DNA here is from genome assembly GCA_007258455.2 of Sequoia sempervirens. Classification (NCBI taxonomy): domain Eukaryota; kingdom Viridiplantae; phylum Streptophyta; class Pinopsida; order Cupressales; family Cupressaceae; genus Sequoia; species Sequoia sempervirens. The sequence goes on along the minus strand of VDFB02281492.1, from coordinate 1,006,578,750 downwards.
CCTCCTTCTCAAATGACTCTAAGAACATGCTGGTATTAATTATTTTATCCATACTGCTTACCAATAAGTCATGATCTGAGTCATCACAAATCAATTTGATTTGTGCATTAATAAGCTCTTCTGCCCTATCTTGCGATTGCTGCAATGTCTTAATCCTTCCCTATGCATCTATTACATCTGGCATAAAAGTATCATTCCAATCATCAAAACTCTTTACTAATTCTCTAATTTTCCTACTCAAATCATCAGGAAAGGCCTGGAATCCCTTCAATGATTTCACAAAGATTTGAGTAGGCTTTAATGATTGGGGCCTGATATTTGCATCAAATTTGGAAGCCTTAAGCATAACATCTAAATCAGTGGCCTGAGGGATCCACTTCTCAACTAGAGGTAGAACCACTTCCTGATCTCTATTAATGTTTTGTATTGCACCCAAGAATAAACAATATAAAGAATGTACAGATGGCAACCTATAATCAACCTTCTCATTTAAATGCTTCAAAACAGTGTCAACCACTTCATTTTGTTTAGCTACAACACCATCCTCACTCACCCTTAGGGTAGCCTATAATTCTATGATTTTATTTATCATTTGATTTTTGGTAGGACTTGCTGAATACTCAATCTCCTCTTCAACTGGCCCTGGTGCAAGGCTATCAGCAGATGTCTAAATTGGGGATTCAGAGTAGAAATTATTGGGATAATAGGGGGAAAGATCCCAAAGTAGTAGGTAGTGCTCTGATAGCAGGGGCACTAGAGGATTCTCCCACCTGCCCATATCTTAATCTATCTACTTCAAATTGTAACTCAACATTCTTCTGCTGCATTCTACTATACTCCCCAATTATTGTATTTTACTTTTCCATCAGGCTTTTCTTTTCAGCTTCATCACTTTCAGTTGTCTTCTAGGCCAATTTGGCCACATTTAGTGTTAGGCTTGTGGCTTCTGTTGTTGAGGTTTCAGAAGCTCTCTTGATAATGAGCCTGCCCCTTAGATTTGGGCTAATATCAGCCACATTTGGTTTTCTACCCTAAGGTTATTATACCCATATAAGCTAGAATCTCGCCAATCCTTGCTAAAGAGGCAAAGTCTTGCTTGTACCAAGCTGCCTTGACTTCTTCTTCACTATTTTGCATAGGATGCTTGGAATGCATAATAGCATTGAATGCCACAGCATCGGCTATGTCCCATTCAGGGAGGAGTAAGACACCAGCCTGAGATACAAGTTTTCTTCCTTCATCAGGAGTGATGCTTTTGAATTGCTCCATAAATTCAGGTTTTACTTCATCATCATTCTCACAATTGGGAACCTGCTCGGTCTTGATTCCCTCTTGCTCTTGCATTTATCCTAATATTCTTCAAGTTTCATCCTCCAAATCAACTGCAAGAACACAAGAGTTTTCACGAAGGCATCATCGTCCACGAATGCCTTGCAAGCCACCATCTTGGCGTCTTGTACACACTGCCCCTTTATATCCATATTAGTTAGCACCAATTGTGCTAATCTAGGAGGGGAGGAGATACCAACCTGCATGTCCTGATCAATTATGATTATTTCATCCACCAGAGCCTCTTGTGACTCCTCAACTCTTTGCCTCTTAAGGGTCCATTTCTGGGTGGTGAATCCGGATCCTGGTACACCCCTCCGGGTTTCCCCTAATCCCGCTGACCTAGTTGTGATGATGTTTTCATTATTTTATTTCCCTTTTTATCCCCTCTTTCTTCATCAACGCTTTATCATCTCTCTTCCTCTATATAGGGCCTATTCACCCGATGGCTGTCCGCGTTGGCCTTGTTTCCTTAGGCCTCACCTCCGGTCCCTAAACTCCCTAGTCCACTTCCAAATTTATTTTCTTGGGGATTCTCGGGGGTGCTCATGATTTCTTTGAAATTATTCATCAAAAAATCAATTCTTTTATGAAATGGAGTGAACTCCATCAGTGGATCATATTTTGGATCCACTTTATGCACCATGGCTAGCATTTTCTCATAAGCAATCCACTTCTCTTTATTTAATTCCTGCTAGCTCAAATTGAACTCATTTCTAATCAAATCCTCAGGAAAATTGAAAACATGAGCAAACTTGCCACCCTTAATTCTTTGCCTAAATAGGGCAAAGAATCCCTCAGGGTCATGCTACCTCCTAGATCCACTCTTCAAATGGTAGTCATCAAAATATTTGTCAAAGTGAACCCATCCTCCCTTGGAAAAAACAAAGTCTGAAACAACAGTATAATTAGGGAACAAAGTCCCTTTTCCTTTTCCTATCAAATTATCTTCATGAATGCAACCTAGTTATACAAGACCTCTCTGGCAAATCCCATCCTTGATGGTACATTATCTGAGAGAATATGAGGAGCTCCACAGGGAAACCATAAACCCTTAGGGCCGATTGCTTCGAGGTATAGAATGATGTCACCCCATTATGACACGCACTTCAAATTGGGCTTCCCTTACTTTGGGTCAGTCCACATAGGAGATCTGGGAATCCTTGGCACATTCACCCGCTCCGAATCTGGATTAGAGGCACGGAAGAAAAGCAGTTATCAAACTACACAAAGCTAGCACCTCCCTTGTTGCAAGACAAGTCTACACTCCAAGCCTGCACTGGTAATTTTTCTCCACTCACCCCTACCTCAACTCCATTTTCTCTGAGAAGAAGTCAGCATTCTTATATAAGAACTTATTCACCAAAAGAAAGGAGTACTACTGTCCCCCACATACAAGTTCAGCAAACCCTGATGTATCCTTTCAGCAAGGAAAAAAGCATAGTCATATACTACAAAAAAGTTAGGATGCTGAATTTGAGCCCCCATAAACATATAAGTGATGGGAATCATGGTATTAGGGCTGAAACCTAAAATTTGGCAAAGTGAAAAAAAAGTTTCTAAGAAATGATCAGCAAAACAACTCAACCTGAAAGGTTCCCGGTCAATTGGGCTAATGTGAATCGTTGAACTGCCCACCCTGGCTAAATGAGCAGGAAGCAACTTTAATCTGAAAAGAGGTTGTGCCCTAGCATATTCCTGCTTCATTTCATCAAGGTCTATCTAGAACAAGAATGAGCTATATTCACTTAAATAAAAAACCTGCCGAATCTCATCTGCATTTATATTCAGTAAAACCCTGCCATCATTATCCCTGATAATCACGCTTGTGGTGGATCACATCGTTAGTAGCCACTACCACGAGTAAGGTCAACATCTAGAAATACATTTGGCACCACAAGTTTTCCCATATCATAGCTCCAACTATTTGAAAAAGGATGAGACATATTTCGCTGCCCATACCATCTCCTAAACATTTCCAAGCCCGTCATTTGTACCCTAGCATCTGCAATGTTATAGGTTTTATAGCTTAATCCCTCACCTAAGGCTATCCCATTTAATAAGATCAAACCCCTCTTCTTGTCATTTGTTGACAAAGGGAATTGGTCAAGGAAATCGTCGTATAGATTCCTTTGCAAATAATCAATATGTCTAGAATGTCTTTGCTTTGGTGGCACCATTTCAAACAAGTAGGGCTTCTCCTCAAATGAAATTTGTAAACAAACTAGGGCTACCCAAAACAAAATTACAGTGGAATTTTATAATTTCCCACAATTCAAAAGAACCAGTAACCCTAGAACCTTAATCAAGAAAAACCCCTGACCAACACAACCCAACCCTCCACAAGAATCAGATTCAAACAGAAACAGTGATAAAGAAAGTAACTCATGGGATTTTGTGCCCTGCAGAAAATCAAACTCTACTGTAATTGCTTTGAAAAAACTCTATCTTTGGCTTTGGACTGCTTCGAAAACACTTCAATGCCTTTGTGGTGAAGATATCTTGAAATTAAATACTTAGAATTTATGAAAAAGGCCAATAGACGTCTCATCCACTATTAAAGCTTACTTGCATGCCACGCCAATGACTTTAATTATATTTGATGCAAATTTAAATCTTCGCCGTCAATCTCTTGTTTCTGTCAGATCATCGAACAGTCATCTTCAAAAAAGAAGCTGACAACACCTCCACGTTATTAGCAAGGGCCCACCATAATATGCAGTGCCAAAAGAATACATGTGGTGCCCACCCGCGATCACAAACACTAAACTCCCTTCAGTTTAGGATCACGCGATAGCGGGAAACCATTGATTCCCTTCATTGGCGATCACGATCATAAGTAACAAGGAGCAACATCAATACCTATTCGTCGAGCAGCTTTTTCACCAAGGTTAAAACATCGCTATTGATCATGACACGTGCATCTCACATGTGGTTTAGTAACCCTCTCTATAATGCATTAAAGTCTGATTCACATATTAAACACTTTATTCACTCTTTTCGGCACTAGCAACCTGGGACACATGGGGCCCTCCCATGATATTACGATCACCAAACAACCAGTGGTGATTTCATCGTGATATCACGTGGAACGGTCAGGATCAACCACAGGGAAATCGACGATCATCAAAATAACCCCTGCTCATTTCAAAGCTACTTTAGAAGAAAATAAGGGGAAGGGGACACCGCCTAGGGAAATGACAGTCGATGACTCAATGTTGTTTTTAAAAGCATAGGGCACGGATCGACCTAGACCTTAGTAAATAAAAGAGGGCAAGTAAAATATTTAGCATTTTTATTAAAAAGGGGCTAGGCCTAGATGATTCAATGGGACATAAGTTGTTTTTAAAACCCCTCTCAAAAGGTAACGACAGAAAAGACCCAACCCAAAGATAGAACACCAAGGTTTCATGAAAGAAAAGCAAAATTCCAGCCCCATGTACCTTCTAAATAATCAAGACAAACTAGTAATAAAAGGAAACCAAGGACTTAAATTTGAGGTCTATCGAATCTCTTAAATTGATTTATTCTTTGAGGTTTATTTTTGTGGAACTCAGATTTTGTTTCTATTCCCTTTTAGCTGTGGATAAGGGAAGTTGTGCATTCCATTTCCTTAGTACACAAGACATAACCTTTGATTTTGTTCCTTTTGATAAGGCATTTAGCAAGGGTATTTCTGAAGCCTGATGTTTGATGTTTTCAAACTTAACCTATTTGATCTTTCTCTTTTCATTGAGGCATTACAAATAAGGTATTTCTAAAGTTTGATGTCCAACACCTAATTCAAATCTCATTCTTTCAACCTTATTTTCTTTAAACTTGTTCCACACTCATAAAAATATGCCCTACTAACCTATCGTCAAAAACTAATCTGACAAGTCTCACATGGCTCATTTTGCATGTCACCCTTGAAAAATCCCTAAATTTGGTTGTCTTGAGGTCAACGGTATTTTTGTCGGTTCTCAAATCTTCGTCAATCATCGCCTAGGTTTTCATAACCTTTCCTAATTTTGATGTATCACACAAGGTTCATCTTTGCAAATTTATAAAGTGTGTCAGTGTCAATAAATGTTCTTAACTTTCTTAAGACTTATCTAAGTAAAGTTGAGTCATTTAAAATTTTTGCTCAAGTTAAGAAACTTGTGTCGGTGTCTGAAATTTTTTTCTAAACTTTATCTTTCTCTAGTTGATGATGATAAAAGTGCTAAAGAGAAAGGGTTTTCAAAGTTTTTCTCAAGTTAGGAAACTTTCTTCGATCTCTTACGAAGTTGTCTAAACATTCTCTTTCTTCGCCCGATAAGTTATAAAGATAAAGGGTTTTCGGTGCTTCCAATTTGTTTCAAAACCCTATCAACCACCGATCCAAGGTTATTAAAACTCTTCTTTTTCATGTCCAATGGCTATTCAGAACTCGCCCTCTTTAATATTATTTTCTTTAAGGCATTGGGTATTGTACATTCTTATGTTATACATATTTATCTTCACCCAAAAATGATTAGATTATATTCTTTTTATAAATATAATATTATTTCAAAACCATGATCTAATTTCTCATAACTACAATCCTCATTGAATGTTGTCATTTTCATTATGCTAAGTATTAATTTTTATTTAATCAAATTGTAATATGCATGATGAAGTTTTGTCAAATTATCAAGGATTGACTCTATAACCCTTTTTTTCTTTAGATATCCTTAATGATTTTTGCGATCCCCAGCTTCACCTAGGTGGGTGGGAGCCAACTGTGAAATTGTCTAGGAAAAAAAGACCTAGAAAGGGTTATGTACCCACTCATAGTTTATAAAGTAAGCTTGAAGCCCAAACTTTTGCAACACTTCAAGGCTTGCACTGAAACTTCAATTGCATGAAACTATTATGCCCTAATGATATCTATAACATATATTTTTAATACTTAAGAGCTAGTATTTGTTACTCTTTTGAAAAAAATTTAAAAAATTGTTAGATATTTTTTTTCCCTTAGTGCAAAATTTTGGGCATGACACAATTTCACTCATCATAGTTAAAATCTACATCTTTATTGCATTTTAAAACTGCATTAACTCATCTTAGATCTGAAATCAAATGTTAAAATCTTTGTTGCATTCATTTAGGCATTGTGCATATAGTCAAAAAGGTGAAGTGCCTTGTTTTATTACAAAAAGACACCAAGATCTTCATTTTTAGATATTTCAAATTATGATCCATCAATTGTTGTACTTTAGATCTGAAAATTAAATTTGGAATTTTATTTTATTTATTAAACATTTTGAAAAATTTCTTGGATACTTTCATTTTGTATTACATAATCACAAATCTGTGAAATTTTGAAAAAATATTCACTTTAAACCTATAATTTTACAAAACAAAACATTTAGATAGTATTAGCTCAAATTTTCATCAAGCATACGTCTTTATGATTTCTATATGGTTCTTCTCTCTTATTTTGGATTTTTTATGTTTTTTATTACTTTATATACCTTAATGTTCATATTGGGTACACCTAAATGTTGTAAAACTCAAATGAGCTTTATAACTTGGTGTCCTATTGTTAATACCCTATGAGATGAAGTTGTAGACTTCTGGCATCCCACACTATAATTAAATTTACCATGAATCTTAAGTCCTCCAACTCTTGGACTCCATTCATAATCTCACAATACCCATGACAAATTCACAATCAAACATTTATGTGGATATTGTGTTTGTTGTTTCCCATGTTCTCAATGAGAAACTAAAACAAACAGATAAAGATTTAGATGAATTTTAAGATTACTTAAGCATTAAATCTTTAGTAGGACAAACAATGCCTATTATGGACAACCTTAGGAACTTGATCAATGACACTTGAGGAATAGAGGTTTTGCATAGTCTAGCTCATATAGTAGATGTTAAAATTCCTACAACAACTAGTTGCACCTAAGAATTACTAAATTCTCAAAATTAAGGGGGGAAAAAAGTTTCCCTTCCTACAACCATACCTTTTATTCCTACATTTACACAACCAACCATAGCTTTAATAATACAACACACCAATGGCCTAACTCCAAGCTTAAGGCTTCCTAGCGGGAATCCTTTTAGTTTTATCATACCTATGTCTTAAAAAAATGTATCCCTTGTCATTTTCACACTTGATATGGGAACAGTTAACAAAAAATTTGACTTAATGAGGCCTTGATTTAGTGTTGTGTGTTGTTTTACACATCTACATTAGGTCTTGGGCCCTTGCAAACTGAATAAAATGCATCTAACGATGTCTTGTAAAGATGTTGTAAAGTGTTGTAAGAGAATTTTTTCACACTGTTCTAGACTAATGGACCTATTTTCCCTTAATTCAATCTTATAAAATGTATTGTAAAGGTGTTCTAAAGTGTTGTAAAAGATTTTTTTCACACTATTCTAGACTAATGGACCTATCTTACCTTAATTCAATATTATAAAATGTATTGCATGGCATTCTCACATTAATCTAGAAGGCTTGTAAATTAAACCTAATTCTATTCTAGTGTTATAATGTGTCTTACACATTCACATTAGATGTTGTACCTTTCTAGGCTATTTGGACCTCATTTTAATGTTGTAAAGTGTATTTAATCATAATTTAACATTGAAATTTGTGTGCCTATCCCTAATTAACCCCTACAATCTAATCATTCATAGGGCCCTATGGCCCCATATTGTGCATCTTGAGGCATAATTTGATCAAAGACTCAACTAGAAAAAAAAACCAAAATTCTTCACTCTTAGACAATCCAGTAGGCAAAAGGGTCCCTATGGGACTAGGTCACCGATCTTGGTGAATGAGTCCCATCCAGGTGGGACTAAGTTGCCCATCTTAGCAACTTAGTCCCATTTGGGCTATTTTCGAGGTTTGAGTAGGAAAAATTGGATTTTAAGTTTAGTTTTCCCTCATGTTGGCTATGAGGATTAAATTAACGAGCATTTTAGGTGGATTTCTGATATAAACAAGCTTCTAAACCCTAATTCAAACTCATTCATAATTCATTATCTCTCTCAAGTCAAGCAAGCTAGGGTTTTAGCATTCTAAGTCATTAAGATAGCTTTCTAAGACATTCAAGGGTAGATTCCTCATCCATTGTTGTAGAAATTCAAGATCTATCATCGTGAAAAGTTTATAATTCCTTCATTTCATGTTCATGCTTCATCTTATTTATTCATTTGGTTTAATTACCTAAAAGGTGTTTGACCAAGGCAAACCCCTATGCGCTGACATTCACCATTTATCTCTCTTTCTTTGTGTGTTTGTAGATTTAGGTACCTTGAAGGCTTGGAAATCATTGAAGAATAGGTTAAAATTTTTTTGAAGACATCCCCCTATTTACAAAGCCAAAATATCCACAAAATGTCAGTGCCAGAACTCAAATTTTCTAAACTAGAAATATAGGGGAACAAAAAGTACAAACTGAGATCTTCTATTTTCACTTTCAGATTTTAAGAAAAGCCAAAGTGGACTAAGTCACCATCAATGGATACTTAGTCCCATTGTACCTATTTTTTCATAAGTTTTTGTATACTTGGATACCCATTTTTCTAAAATGGGCTTCAGTGCAATTTTCCAGATCTAGGTCTAAGTTGCCTAGAATGGCGTAAGTGTCCTAGTAGGTAAAAATTTCAGGATCAAAAACATTTCAAGTCTCCATTCCAATCTGAAACACATTTCCAAGTGCACCTCTTAAGTTCTATAGTTTTCTATTTTGTTTCATTTCCATTTCTAGGTCATTTAGTTTATATTTGCATACTACACTATGTTTTCAAACATCTTGCATTTTATTAGTTTAGCATTAATAATTCAATAATTTTATCAATTTGTTTCATCTAGAGCATTCTCTTTATACATATTTCAATCATATTAGCATTAGTATTGAGTGAACCACCTAAGTTTTTATGGGATACCTTTCTCCTTTGAGGAGAAAAACCCTAGAAGTGTAAAAGAGTGCATATCCCCAAAAAAATGCAGTTCATTTTGGTGAACCTACTTTTCGAATACCTTTTTTTCTGATTTGGAGTACATCACCATCCTAGAGTTCAAATTGCAATGCATTTTACATTTTTTAAATGACATTTTAGGGTTTCAAATTTTGCATTAGTGAAAGTGTATATAGGTTGCATTTTTGCATCTTAATTCATTGATTTTTTTAAAAATTTTGCATTTGCATCTTAGGTCTACATCATATAGCATGGAAAACATCAAAATCAATAAAAAATCTGAAATTTATGAAAAAATTCCCTACTGGGACTAATTGACCACCTTGGGTGACTTAATCCCTTTTAACCCTTGAAACTACCTTTCACGACACTGAAAACCCTATTTTTAAGCCTTTGTTTTCTGCCATTACCTACCTATATTAGATGGCTAAGTTTTTGTTACATGTTTTTCATTAGATCTAGCTTAAATTAGCTCATTTCATTCTTTGTTTAATTTCAAATTTTCATTTCAATAATTTCATCTTTCAGGTTGTTGCATAATGTAATAAGAAAATTACCTGTTTCACATTTGAAAAATGCATTTAAACATTTCATTTTAAGTCATTGAATTGCACTTTCTTTACTTTTCTATGATAGCATGTTTACTTTCAAAAGATGTGGCTTTGATTTGGCTAAAAATGGATTACATAAATTAAACATTCCCTCTTATGAGTTCACTTTCAATTACAACGATGAGGTCATTAATAAACATGTTAACCATCAAACCATTAACACAATCCTTAATATTACATTTCCCATTGGTGAGAATGGTTGTGTAGACAATCATAACAATCATACTTGTTCTTCTCCCAATACCTCTCCTATTAGTGACAAAGGTATCTTGGTGAAAGGAGATGCAATCATTGAGGGTATTGATTGTCACTCTCTTCATTCCCCTTTGGAAGACATTATAAAACAAGAATATGAGATCATAGAAACATTTCTAAACATCACCTTATCTAGTCTCCATATCCATGACACTCAAAATTGTCTTTCTCCTAATATTCCTCCTTGATGCAAAGAGGATAGGTTGATGTTAGAAGATATACCTATTAAAAGTCATGAGAACCTTGATCCTCCCTTCTCTAATTTTCTCCTACCATTTGGGACAATCTATTTGAAAATCATAGTGGTCCTTCTCTTGATGCCTCCCCTACTTGTGATGAAGCTAGTGGTGAACATATTACATGCTCTCCTACTATGCTAGATAATATGTAACAAGAAAATGAAACCTTTGAAAACCAAGAAAATAAAATAGATCCTTCTCCTAACATCCCTGCTTTTGCTAAACTAGACAATTCCACCATTAATAACTCCTTTACCTTGCGATGAAGGTAGCCTTGCATGTCAAGAACAGTTTCTTTGTATTTCTTCTAACACTCCTCCTAGGCAGGATATCATTGTGCAACAAGAGGAAATAATTGATAATTCCCTTAGATGACGATGTTGCAGTAACATTAGACTCTCCTTCACTACGAGACATTAATATTATTCAACCTTAACTCATCCTGTACCCAAACTCAAAAAACTTGAACTTATCCTTGACCCACCTTAGAAAAATGTTTCCTAGAAACCAAGTCATAATACCATTGCTCATACATATCCTACTAGAAATAATCTGCAACCACAACTACCCACTCCAACACCACTACCTTTTCCTAATCCCATTTTTCCCAGTGCTCCTTGATTAACTGCTAAGGAGTATGATCTTGTTGAAAAAATTAAGAATACTCATGAAAATCTATCCCTATGGGATTTAATTTATAATTCACCTAACTATCATACTATGCTTCAAACGGCCTTACAAAAAGTTCCTATCTCTTCTAATGTACAACCGAATAACATAGCATCAATAATTCAAGGATATAATGCTGACATTGTTTTCGACCAAAGTGAACTCCCCCCTTTGGAAGTGCAAAAAATGAAATGAAGCTCTTTCATAATACTATCTCAATACAAAATAATCGGGATAAAATGAACCCTTGTTGAAAATGGCTCAGGGGTTAATGTGTGTAGTGTGACCCTTTTGAATAGGCGTCATGTTGATAAATCAAACATTCAACCTTCTTATTTATCTATTAGTGGATTTGACAGTGTAGGAAAGAAACCACTTGGTGTGATCAATTTGCCTATTATAGTTGGAATGGTCACATTAGAAACACCAATCCATGTTATGCCACACGATATTTCATCTAATCTTATTTTAGGTAGGCCATGGATTCATGCAATGAATTGGGTTCCTTCCACTCTTCATCATAAAATGAAGTACATCTATAACAACAAAGTGCACATACTTGATGTCGAACCTGAACCAAATAGTTGCTTGAACATTGAGAAAAACAAAGAGAATCATTTAAACACATTGACAGGATCTACACAAGTCAAACCCATGCAAGAAAAAGAAAAACAAATTGAGGGAATCTCAAAGATCTTAGGAAATGATTGGGGTTCCTTAGATTTCGAACATACATTCATGGGCGAGTACAAGATCGTAAGGAAATATTTAAATAAGAGACACAAAAAATAAGTCATGTCCACACAAAAAGGCCCTTTGAAAGCATCTACCTCAACCACTTCCGAACACATGACAACAACTTACAAAATATTTTTGATGAACTCAATAACGAACAACCATCTGATCCAAAAACAATGAAAAATATTTATGGAAAAGGTTATGATCTTATGAAACAACTTGGATATAGTGGAAAAGGATGTGGTGCTAGAGAACAAGGTATACATGTCCCTATCTAACCTAACACACAAGAAACAAATCATAGTCTTGGTTATTTTCCTTCAATAGAAATAAACAAGACTTCACTCAGCATCAACACTATGATAAAATATTCTTCTATGCTAACCTTAACAACAGTGCATCCTAAACTTATCGACACTAATGGACTTGATCATTCTCATTTTCAAGGAATGAAACAAACAAAGAGATCTTCGCTTAATTTCAATGTTATCTCACAAAAAACTAATGATTTGAGTTCGTTAGATTTTACACCCTCCTACAAAGGAGAGAACAAAGTCTCACAATCTAAAGAATCTTGTGTAGGTATGGCATCTTTTACTAAGAAAGAGATATCTTTGTCACAACCTATAGGAACACCTTCTCCCGTTGATCAAGATGGTATCTTGTCATGATTCCTCCAAGATCCCTTGATATCTCTCCCTCCACTCACTTGAAAGAAATTCTATTACAAAACTTCATTTTGATCAAATCATAGAGTACATGGTCATTCTACTAGTGAATATAAGGCTTTGAGTAGTAAAATCCAACATCTTAAGGATTTTGGTGCTCTTCCTTATTTGGTGACACCTCATTCCTCTAATTGATGCTGATTTTCACTTTAGCATTGCATCTTATTCATCACTTTGGCTCACCCTTGTCCTATACTAAGTGGGGGCAAGGGGTTAGGTAGCCTTGTCCATGTATGTCACTTTTAATTGCTTCTTTTGGCTAGTTGATCACCTTCATGAACATATAAGAGCAAGCTTGGGATGTGGATGACATTCCTTAAGTTGGCTTGCATGTGACATATTACCATTTTCATGAAATGTAGCTTATAGGAAACATATGAATAGGCATAGAGCTTTCTAAATAATCTATCATGTCTTCTTCTTTGACTTTAAAGCATTTGCTCACAGTCATGGTGTTAGAAACCACTTTAAAGTGGGGGCATACATCTAAACTCACATTTCATTGTGTGATTTTCTTCTTCTTGTGATTTCCTCTCTTGGAAACATTAGGTACAATGTTGCCCAAGATGATACATTGCACTTGTCCTCTCTTGGAAATAAGATGAGACCACTTGCACTTTTCCTCTCTTGGAAACATTAGACACAATGTTCCCTAAGATGAGATCTTGCATGAATGAACCAAAATCCCTTTGAACATTCCTTGTAAAATTTTGCATTTACAATATCTATGAGTGTCAAGCATACAGAGTTTTTCTTGCCTCATAGAGATTGAAGACCCTTTTTGTGTGGCACCTTATTAATGTTATCAAGAGGTATAACTTTGGTATGGTTGAGTGGGAAGCCCATTCCGAGGAATGAATTTCCCCATATCCACTTGTGTGTGTGAGTGCATACCAACCATAAGCATATATTTCTCACCTTTTTAGGACTTCTCACCCAAACGACAACCAAGATTTTTGTTGCCTTAGAGTGAGTATGCATTTTTGGACAAACAACCTAGATCTGATCCACAACATGTTGGAAAAATGGTTGAAGCTTGATCCACCTTTTTTATTTTTTCTCTTCTCTTCCTTCTAGTTATTTCCATTTTATTATCATGTATCTTGTCTTACTGCAAATCATTCACCTTGTGCATGTCCTTTTGTGCTTATGTTGGTATGACTTAGGATCTTGGATCCTGGGGGATTGATTGATGCCTTGATATTTTCCATTCTTTATCATCCACATTGGTATAGTTGGACTCCTCTTGAATGTCTACTTTAGTGTGTGTTTGAAGAAATTTCATCCTCTCACTAAAGTGGCGGCTGAATGTGTCACAAAATAATGTATCCCTTAACATTTTCACACTTATTATGAGAATAATAAATGAAAAATTGGACTTAATGATCTCTTGATTTAATGTTGTGAGGTGCTTTACACATCTACATTAGGAATTTGTCCCTTGCAAAATGAATAAAATGCATCTAGAAATGTCTTGTAAAGGTGTTGTAAAGTGTTGTAAGAGATTTTCACACTATTCTAGACTAATGGACCTATTTTCCCTTATTTCAATATTGTAAAATGTGTTTGTGGAGAAGGGGGATTCACTACTCATGAGTTCTCTTCAATCAGAGAGCCTTAGGGGGAAAAATGCTCTAAAATACCTCAATGAACAACACACAAGTTCTAGAATCTGAAAGAGTCAGTCACAAAGGTTTTTTGGACAAACTGACAAGCTCTCGACCAAAGGACATCAACATAGAATATAGATGATAACATGAAGTGTTGGTGTCCTAGAGGTGCATTGGCGTCTTGTACAAACCAGAGAGTGAGTTTATCACATAAAATGACTAAATGACTACTTCTACTCTAATTATTGAGAATCTATAGAATGTGATAAAGTAATAGAAAATCATAAAAATGAAATGAGATGAAGTAGAAATGATAAAGACAAGGAGAAGAAAGAAAAGAAGATGCTCACAACCACTCAAGTGATGAAGCCTCTAGCAAGATGAATGTCTTTAAAACTTGCATGCATAATATCTAGAGAAAGTGTTGGGGATGTATAGGGGTTTTCCTCAATCAAACCCCTGTTTTGGTGTTCCCACCTCCATGAAAAACCAAGAAGATAGAGAGAAAGAGAGAAATGAACAAAGCGTGTGGTGAAAGAAAAACCCGCTCAGGAGTAGAACCAACACCACCAAGTATGAGTGATAACAGAAAACCCCGCTCGAGGAGGAGAACCTGTATCACAAAAGAGGTGATAACAAAAATCCTCACTCAAGGAGGAGAACTCATACCACAAAGTAAATATGTAATGGATAGAATATGTGAAGAATTCCAAGATTCTCACAAGCATAAGGCAAGGGAGATAGAGTTGCAAGAAGAGCTTGAAAATATGTAGGAATGTTGGTGTAGCAAGCTATGTGAAGCTTGTGCAAGTGAGAGTTAGATAGTAGAAGGCTGAAGCCAAAGCAAGGGAGAAGATAGAAGCAGAAGAATGGAGCTAGAAGAAGTTAGAGAGAGAAAATGTACTAAAAGGATAGCTTTCAATGATGGAAAAGAAGCTTCTACAACTGCTACAAGGTGTTTTGGGTCAATACCACTGACAAAAGGTGAGGACAAGTGGAAAGCATGCTTGGAGACAACTGTTTTAGCATTGAAACATTGCAAGACATTAGCATGACACATAGACATCCGTGCGGTGTTCTAGTGTCTAGAGACATCATGTTACAAAATGACGAGAATAGGAAAAGCTCAAAGTTCGGTGTAAAGCTAATGTGCAATCAGTAGTTGCTGAAAAGGGGTGTTGGAGCATCCTAAGAAGGAAAAAGGCTGATGCAAGGGAAAAAATGAGCCTACTCAAGATGCTAAGGGAGTGGACACTAAAGTGGACAAAAGAATGTATTTGAAATTGCAACAGGTGCAATTTTATGCCTATACATTTTGTCCCACTTTAGTGGGAATATATTCTAATATGCACGCTAAAGGAAATCTACTAAAAATAAATAGCATCATATGCCAAAAGGATACTATAGAGGAAGCAAAAAATCTTTGAGCCATGGAAGCATGCCCCTAGGTTGAAGAAATACAAAATAAATGCATTAGAGAGGAAAGACTTGCATCAAACAATATTGTTAGAACATAAAAAGCTAAAGGATTTTGAGCTAGCAAAGTAAAAGAGACCTTGATGTAAAAGGTTGTCTCAGTACTATGTGTCATCCCTAAATAAAAAGCATATAGAAGAATTTTAAGATGAAGAGAGAAGGAGCATATACTTAGGATGAAGAGGATGCAAATCTTCAATCCAGTATATACAAGTTGAGAAGAAAGAGAATTTAAGAATGTAAGCACCTTCCAGGCCCATAGACCTGCAAGGAAGGTGTCCTCTAAGATCTATCAGATGAAGGATACCCAAAAAAGTGCCTTATAGACCTGTAGACTTGCAAGGAAGCATTCCCCAAGATCACTCACATGGAGGAAGCTGGGAAAGTTCCCTACAGACCCACAGAATTGTGGGGAAGGTGTCATTCAAGATATCTCGCATTAGGGAAACCCAAAGAGGCACCCTATAGACCCACAAAACTGTAGGGAGGTATCCCCCAAGATCTCTCACATGGAGGAAACCCAAAGAAAGCACCCTAATAGCTCGAAGACATGGAGGAATCTCAAAGGAGGTGCCCTACAGGATCTCAAACCTGTAGGGAGGTATCCACCAAGATCTCTCACATGGAGGATGTAATTCCCCGTCTCAGAACCTAAAGAATGTTGCATTGACTACGAAAATGTAATAATTTTTTTTTAAAAGTGTAAACATGAACTTCACTAATGCAATCATTCCCAAAGATATGCAAAGACACACTACATGTAATTCCCATAGATGACAATAGTAACTAACATAGCATGTGTTTAATTCTCAAAAACTTAAGAGCATACATTCATTAACAATTAAATTACATCATTAAAGATATAAAGAACAAATATGATTCTTTCTTACATTGCATTTATAATAACATTTACAATACTCATTTCCAAATGAGGTAGGTCATCCAAAAGTGTACAATTACATGTTACAAAAGTTATCCCCGATTACAATTGAGGAGTGATACATGAATAAGGTTTTCACTTATACAAATGATATAAATATGAGAAAGTACACTTTCACGCACGAGCTCTCCATCCAAGAAGTACTCATCACCACGAACAAGAACTGGGGACCCAATAGTGTAAGGTGCACATTCCACCCAACCATGTGGTACTCGTAGGCCCACCCCCCATGCTAGGAGATAGTAAAAAGCTTCCCTAGACATAACCTACAAACCCTAGACACAAGCAAAACCATAGACAAAACTATACAAGTACCAACTTAACTTAATTGTTACATTGCTTCCAGAATTGAAGGATCAAATACACTAAGTTCTCAAGGATACTATTATTATAGGTGGAGTGTCATCACAATGTTGCATAAGCTACCCAGGCGTTTCTTCCTAGGTTTCGGCCCCCATATTGGGTTACCATGGTAACCTCTTACGAAACCTGGCCCCACATCTAATCTGTTGCGGAATCGATTATCTTTTAAAATGACAAGATATCAAATTTTCCATTCTAGGCCTTCTCGACTCATCCCCAAGTCTAAATTAACCTTTGAGACCATGAGTGAGGCATAATTAATCTAGTTAAAGGTTTTAGACTACCTAACATGTTGATTTACTTTTCACTGATTAACTAACTCTACATGAGTTACCTAGGCACCACTTTGTGTGTCGGCCTTCATAAAGAGCCACTCCCCTAATAATAACACAAGGAAACTAATTCACTAACTAAGGGTAAACAAGGTTCACATAAATCAACATCAAATACTAAACATAAAACAACAGACATCACAACCTGTTCATAGAACCAGGTGTCTAAAAACCAAATAGAACCATGTGCACTACCCTAGTTTACTCAAAATATGAAATCATCATAAAAATATCTCGCTTTCAAGCTATTACATCTCAAATACTTAAATTCACAATTAACCCCAATTTGTCCCAACAATCATGATTAGAAGAATACACAACTTTAAATGCATTTCATACAATTATTTAACTAACATTAGGATTTCCTATACCCAATTGCTATCTCAAGATAATAATAATAATCTTTGGACCAAATTATACTATCTTAATACAATTTACAAAAAATAATGCATTAGCATCTAATTGTTTACTACAATTTCAAAATAATAATTAAATAATTTTCATCTCTCACTATAAAACATCTTATTTAAAAAAAAAACTATTCATTTCATTCTTCTATTTAAAGAATTTGCATTTAGAATGTATATTTACAATTTTCAAAATATTAAATTAAATATAATATTTTCCAACAAATATATATATTTATATATACATACATACATACATATATATATATATATATACATATATATACATACATACATACATACATACATGCATATATATATTTAATAAAGTTAATATTTTACAAAATTCATATGAAATAAATTTCTTTAAAATAAATTCGAAATAACATGAAATTGAATTTAAAAAAAAAACACTAACCTTTATACAATGATTTCTTTAGGGTTTTATGGGGATGTTTAAACGGCTAGCCTATCTGGGCGGTGGAAGTGCTGGTAGCCTATGCGCTGCCTGTGTGGGCAGCGCCGGCTGCCTCCACAGTCGTTGCCCTTCATGGGCGGCTATGGGGGTAGCCCCTGCGCCCCCTCCCCTGCTACTCTTAATATATATATATATATTATTCAAAACTAAAAAATATAAAATTTTCAGATTTCTAATTTCCACTATTCCGATTTCAATCTGAATTTTGATCAATTTCGCCTATACGACGATTTTTCATTTTTATCTTTTTAAATATCTACAAATAATTTCATAATACAAATTCATAAATATATATATATATATATATATATATATATATATATATATATATATATATATATATATATATATATATATTTGTGTATATGTATATACACACTATATGCAAACATATATATATATATATATATATATATATATATATATTAACCAGTAAAAAAAAAGTTTATAATTGGGCAATAATCTTCACAGAGCTTTTCTATAGGAAATCGAGAAACTTATCAATTTACACCAATTGAATAGAGATTTTCAATTTCAATAACAGAGGGTTTCATTTTCAAATCAAATTATCTAATCTTTTCTACAGGAAAAGTTTAGCAAAGTTCTTCCTAGAGGTTTCTTTTCCCCAAATTTAACACCAAATTTAACAGAGAACTTCATTTACAAATCTATGAAGATTTCTTTTGTTTCCTTTTGAGAATTTTCTATTGTTTAACAAAACCTTCTGTGTTTCTCTCTGATTTTACTATAAAGCTTTGTTTCGAAATTTACACAAAGAGGCAACAAATTTTATACATAATATTTTCAATAAAATTTCATCGAGAAGTACAGAAGCTTCAATCAAAATTATTTCTTCAAGAAATCTTTCTATTTTACAAATTTAACAAAACAACTACAAAAATAAATCTTTATACAGGAAATCTTTTCAATACACAATAAACTAAATTAATAACAAAGAACCTGTATTCCTATAGCTTGAAACATTGTCAATTGAAAGAAAGATTTTCCTACTGCGTGCAACTTCCAAAGCCCTTTTCAAATCTCCACTTTCAAAAGAATGCAAATTACTTTACCAAAAATTATCCCGAGATCTTCTTCTAGAATTTTAAAATCAAAACCCCAAAAGAAAACACAATTTTTCGAGAAAATATTTTCTATGAAGTGCCTTCTTGCCTTACCCAAATTTGGCCATATTCTCTCTGAGAAAATCCTCAACAAGAATTTTTTCATTTAATTCAACTAACACACATGGAAAATAAAGAAAATATCTTCTAACAAACTCACAGATAATTTCTTCTAACAATTATCAAGAATCTATTCTATTATATAGAATTTAAAATTTCAAAAACTAATTTTTTATTTTTTATTTTAATACATATTTAAAATTCCATTTCACACAAAAGCATTTAATCTATTTAACTTATTCACACAAAAATAAGAAATTTAATCAATTAATTAATTTATTTAATAAAATAACTTTAATCACAATGACTAAATTATCTCACCAAATAAACTAATTTAATTAATTATATAAAATATGAAGCTTTTATCTACAATATTTAAAATTAATTTAAATAAGCATTAACTTATAAAGAACATTAATCTAATATTAAATTTACAAAATAAACCTTTCATAACAAATAAAAAGGTAAACTTAGACGTGACAACCAAACATTCCAGACCTAAACTGATGACATACTATGACTAGGTTTGAGGCTAGACTAGGAAAAACCTCGTTACTATCTCCTAGTCAACATTACCATTGAGTCTGGACAGACTCACACCTTTGAAACTAGGTGTATTCGGTGACATGTACCTACAATCCTGCAAACAGACATATAACATACATATATATAATCCATGATTCAAACACACCGTGAAGAGAAAAATTGCAGAAATCACAGGGCACTCGCAAGCGAGTGATGAAAATATGTTCTCTTCACCAATACAATATCACATCGAACTGACAAATAAACATCAATTAATCTACCATGAACATGTATAGTAATAATGTCTCAAATAAACATCTATGCTAACATAAAGCATGTCAAAAATAATCACCACCAAATAGTCTATCATCACATCATAAAATAAATCCACCATCAGTCTACAGTCAGCGATCAAATACATCAAAACAAAGTATCAGGGTCTATCAAAGTGAAAAAATATTGTTAGAAAACATGAGAAAAATGGAGGGGTACTACATCCTCCCCCCCTAGGATAAGGCTTACTCCAGGAAGCCTGCAAACAAAAAATAGATAACACACACATCTAAACTACGTCCTCCCAAGAAATTGAAGACTCACCACTAGGATCTCTCTGGATCTGTACCTGGTTAACGTCTCTACCCCTAAGGATCAACTCCTGACGTAGAAGGACATGCATGGTTTCCAAAGAACAATGTCAGTCCTCCACCAGAAACATCTCCATTGGACCCTGGTGCTCGACCTGGTGGTTATCCACCACAATAAACACCCTATTCGATCTACCTGCATCTCCTACTATCAAATTTGAAGCCATCGATCTCTGACTGAACCTAGAAGTGCCCTTATGAGGACATTAACAAGCAATGTGACCCTATTGACCACAAGTAAAACATTCTATACTCCTTTTGAATCCTCTATTACCCGGAGGTACACTAGACCATGGAAAACTACCTCCACTAACTATAGACTGAGAACTTTGAGTAGGCTGATCAAAAAAATCACGTTGAACTTGCTCCCAACTCTGATCTCTCTCATTCTGAAACCAACCACCACCATGTTGAGACTAAAAACGGTTACCCTACTGAGGCTGAGTATTCTTATTCCTCTTTGGATTACACTACTGCTGCTATTGTCCACCCTTAGCGGGTGTCTGTTGGTTCCTAGATGAACCTCCTATCTGAATTTGACCACCTTGTGGACCAAAACCTGCTATAGGTGCACTACCTATCTAGACACTTGTATGTCCACCCAATGCTAGAGTCAGATTCTCCTCCATAATACATGCTTTCTCAACTACAACCTTAATAGTCTTTGATTTGAAGACTCTAAACTGAAAACTGTTACCCTGCTAAGGCTGAGCATTCTTATTCCTCTGTGGATTATGCTGCTGTTACTGTCCACACTTAGTGGGTGTCTGTTGGTTCCTAGAGGAACCTCCTTTTTGAATATGACCACCTCGTGGACCAAAACCTTCTATAGGTGCACTACCTATCTAGACACCTGTATGTCCACCCAATGCTAGAGTCAGATTCTCCTCCACAATACGCGCTTTCTCAACTTCAACCTCCATATTCTTCGGTTTGAAGACTCTAACTCCACTAATATGGGAATTCAAACCCCTGATAAAATGGTGTACCAACATCACCTCATCATCTCCAATTCCTGCATATTGTTTGAACTCCTAAAATCTGTGCTGATACTACTCAACAGATAGAGCCATCTGACACAAATCGTGAAACTCATCAGCTTTTCATTGCCTCCAATGTTCAGATAGGAAACATGCTCTAAATCTTTCTAAGAACATTTCCCAAGAAACTGACCCAATCTCCATATGCAACTTCTTCTCCTCCAAATGCTACCAAGTAGAGAAAAAACCTCTCAGATGCATGATAGCGCATCGAGCTCGGGTATTGCTACCGTATGGGTGCATAGAAAAACATCTTCCCAAGTCTAATAACTAGGTCTTTGCTTCTACTCCACCACCTGTGCCATCAAATGTAGGAGGGCGTGCCCTCAACAAATCCTTCATATGTCCTGCAACTATGGCATCCTACTCTACAGTACTGACAATCCTCCTAGGAGATCTATCACATTCCCTAACCACCTGCTGATCAACTTCCTACCTCGGACCAAGTCTGGAAACTATCTCTTCCAATAAGGGATGCAACTATGCTCCCTCAACCTCTGGCTGAATTAGAATCCATTCCCCACTTGTCTGTTCTAACTGAGGACACAACTGTTTGACATGCTCACTCTTGTGGGAGCTCTGAGGGGGAGTAACATGGGGACTTAGCCCACGGCCTCCATCTCGACCTCTACCATGACCTCTACCACGACATCTAGGCATGATCCTACCCAAAAACAAAAACAAGTCTCAAATACAAAACAAACAAGGCTAACATAAACCAATACTACATAGTCTAACATATTTGGGACAACCTAATGGGCTCACAATTACCCAGAGCATCCAATGTTAGAATCTTTGCTCAGATACCAATTTGCAATTCCCCATCTTGGAATCTAAAGAATGTTGCATTGACTATGAATGTGTAATATTTTTTTTAAAAAGTGTAAACATGAACTTCACTAATGCAATCATTCCGTAAGATACGTGATGACACACTACATGTAAATCTAATAGATGAAAATAGTAACTAACATGGCATGTGTTTAATTCTCATAAACTTAAGAGCATGCATTCATTAACAATTAAATTACATCATTAAAGATATAAAGAACAAATATTATTATTTCTTACATTGCATTTATAATAACATTTACAATACTCATTTCCAAATGAGGTAGGTCATACAAAAGTGTACAATTACATGTTACAAAATTTCCCCCCAATTACAATTGAGGAGTGATACATGAATAAGGTTTTCACTTATACAAATGATAAATATGAGAAAGTACACTTTCATGCACGAGCTCTCCATCCAAGAAGTAATCGTCACCACAAACAAGAACTAGGGACCCAATGGTGTAAGGTGAACATTCCACCCAACCATGTGGTACTTGTAGGCCCACCCCCCATGCTAGGAGATAGTAAAAATGTTCCCTAGACATAACCTACAAATCCTAGACACAAGCAAAACCATAGAAAAAACTATACAAGTACCAACTTAACTTAATGTTTACATTGCTTCTAGAACTGAAGGATCAAATACAATAGGTTCTCAAGGCTATTGTTATTATAGGTGGAGTGTCATCACAATGTTGCCTAGGTTACCCAGGCGTTTCTTCCTATATTTCGACCCCCATCTTGGGTTACCCTGGTAACCTCTTACAAAACCCGACCCCACATGTAATTTGTTGCGGAATCGATTATCTTTTAAAATGACAAGATATCAAATTTTCAATTCCAGGCCTTCTCGACTCATCCCCAAGTCTGAATTAGCCCTTGAGACCATGAGTGAGGTATAATTAATCTAGTTAAAGTTTTTAGGCTACCTAACATGTTGATTTAGTTTTCACTGATTAACTGACTCTACATGAGTTACCCAAGCACCACTTTGTGTGCCGACCCTCATAAAGAGACACTCCCCTAATAATAACACAAGGAAACTAATTTACTAACTAAGGGTAAACAAGGTGCACATAAATCAACATCAAATACCAAACATAAAAAAACAAACATCACAACCTGTTCATAGAACCAAGTGTCTAAAAACCAAATAGAACCATGTGCACTACCCTAGTTTACTCAAAATATGAAATCATCACAAAAATATCTCCCTTTCAAGATATTACATCTGGAAGACTTAAATTCACAATTAACCCCAATTTGTCCCAACAATCATGATCAGAAGAATACACAACTCTAAATGCATTTCATACAATTATTTTACTAACAGCAAGATTTCCTATATCCAATTGCTATCTCAAGATAATAATAATAATCTTTGGACCAAATTATACTATCTTAATACAATTTACAAAAAAAATGCATTAGCATCCAATTGTTTACTACAATTTCCAAATAATAATTAAATAATTTTCATCTCTCACTAGAAAACATCTTATTTTAAAAAAAACACTATTCATTTCATTCTTCTATTTAAAGAATTTGCATTAAAAATGTATATACATACAATTTTCAAAATTTGTATGAAAATATATATATATATATATATATTTAATAAAGTTAATATTTTACAAAATTCATATGAAATAAATTCGTTTAAAATAAATTTGAAATAATATAAAATAAAATTTTTAAAAAAAAAACACTAACCTTTATGCAATGATTTCTTAAGGGTTTTAAGGGGTTGTTTACACAGTCGACCCATATGGGCCGCAACTATGTTGGAAGCCTGTGCACTGCTTGTGTGGGCAGCGCCAACTTCCTCC
The DNA here is from genome assembly GCA_007258455.2 of Sequoia sempervirens. Classification (NCBI taxonomy): domain Eukaryota; kingdom Viridiplantae; phylum Streptophyta; class Pinopsida; order Cupressales; family Cupressaceae; genus Sequoia; species Sequoia sempervirens. The sequence continues at coordinate 1,006,554,572 of VDFB02281492.1, read as the reverse complement.
ATAGACGTTTCCTTTCATGGTCAGCTATGGGGGTAGCCCCTACGCCCCCTCTCTTGCTACTCTTAAATATATATATATATTTTATTCAAAACTAAAAACGAATAAAAAATTTGTGGATTTCTAATTTTTGCTATTCGGATTTCAATCCAAATTTTGACCAATTTCGCCTATACAAAGATTTTCAATTTTAATCTTTTTAAATATCTACAAACAATTTCATAATAAAAATTCATAAATATATATATATATATATATATTTGTGTATATGTATATACACACTATATGCGAACATATATATATATATATATATAAATCAACCAAGAAAAAAAGTAGAAGATATAATTGGGCAATAATCTTCACAGAGGTTTTCTACAGGAAATTGAGAAACTTATCAATTTACACCAATTTAACAGAGATTTCAATTTCAATAACAGAGGGTTTCATTTTCAAATCAAATTATCTAATCTTTTCTACAGGAAAAGTTTAGCAAAGTTCTTCCCAGAGGTTTCTTTTCCCCATATTTAACACCAAATTTAACAGAGAACTTCATTTATAAATCTACGGAGATTTCTTTTGTTTTATTTTGAGAAATTTCTATTGTTTAACAAAACCTTCTACATTGCTCTCTGATTTTACTATAAAGCTTTGTTTCAAAATTTACACAAAGAGGCAACAAATTTTCTATAGAATATTTTCAATAAAATTTCACCAAGAAGTACAAAATATTCAATCAAATTATTTCTTCAGGCAATCTTTCTATTTTACAAATTTAACAAAACAACTACAAAAATAAATCTTTATATAGCCAGTCTTTTCAATGCACAATAAATGAAATAAATAGCAAAGAACCTATATTCCTATAGCTTGAAAAATTGATAGTTGCAAGAAAGCTTTGCCTGCTACGTGCATCTTCCAAAGCCCTTTTCAAATCTCCACTTTCAAAAGAACGCAAATTGCTTTACCAGAAATTATCCCGAGATCTTCCAAAATTTTAAAATCAAAACCCCAAAAGAAAACACAATATTTCCTGCAAATCTTTTCCATGAAGTGCCTTCTTGCCTTACCCAATTCTGGCCATATTCTCTCTGAGAAAATCCTCAACAAGAAATTTTTTATTTAATTCAACTAACACACATGGAAAATCAAGAAAATATCTTCTAACAAACTCACGGATAATTTCTTCTAACAATTATCAAGAATCTATTCTATTATATAGAATATAAAATTCCAAAAACTAATTTCATTTTTTTTATTTTAATACATATTTAAAATTCCATTTCACACAAAAGTATTTAATCTATATTTAACTGATTCACACAAAAATAAGAAATTTAATCAATTAATTAAATTATTTAATAAAATAACTTTAATCACAATGACTAAATTATCTCACCAAATAAACTAATTTAATTAATTAAATAAAAATGAAGCTTTTATCTACAATATTTAAAATTAATTTAAATAAGCATTAAATTATAAAGAACATTAATCTAACATTAAATTCCCAAAATAAACCTTTCATAAGAAATAACAAGGTAAACTTAGATGTGACAACCAAACATTCTAGACCTAAACTGATGCCATACCATGACTAGGTTTGAGGATAGACTAGAAAAAACCTCGTTACTATCTCCCAATCAACATTAGCGTTGAGTCTGGACATGCTCAGACCTGTGAAACCAGGTGAAATTGGTGTCATGTACATCCAATCCTGCAAATAGACATATAACATACATATATATAATCCATGATTCATACACACCGTGAAGAGAAAAATCACAGAAATCACAATGCACTCACAATAAAGTGATGCAACTTTGTTCTCTTCACCAATACAATATCACATCGAACTGAAAAATAAACATCGATTAATCTACCATGAACATGTATAGCAATAGCATCTCAAATAAACATTTATGCTAACATAAAGCATGTTAGAAATAATCACCACCAAATAGTGTATCATCACATCATAAAATAAATCCACCATCGCTCTATAGTCAGTGATCAAATACATCAAAACAAAGTATCAGGGTTTATCAAAGTTAAAACATACTATCATAAAAAATAAGCAAAATGGAGGGGTACTACAGAGGAAATCTAGGAAAGCAAACTCTGCAGAGTCAGAAAGTGGCCATCTAGGCAAGTAAGCGGATATTCAGATAGACTGTCAATAGATTGGGAAGATTTCAAAGGGGTCCCTCAAAAACCCTTTAAAAGAAAAGGGTTCTAATCAAGAGACGCGTTGTTTGGAAAGTGAGGTCTAGTCAGGTTGCCCCCAAGCTAGACGCAAATGATTTGACTCAAGAGGAAAGCTTTCAAAGGGGTCCCTCAGGAACCCTTCAAAGGAAAGATGGTCCACTCAAGGGACTCTTCATTTTAAAGATATAGAGAAGAGAGGTTTTCCTTAAGAAGGACACACATCTCCAGAACAATTTATCACCACCCCCAATATACAGGGGAGGAGAACCATGTGAGATATTTAGAACATGCAAGATAGAGGTAAACCTCGATATCACTTGTCATGTGAGGAAAAGGAAAGTGCATCAATCAAACAGGAGTTTGATGGAACTTGAATCATGAAGTTGTTGTATCTTATCCTTGAAGGCCTTATATTCACTAGTGGAATGGCCAAACACTCGATGGTATGAATAGAATTTTTTTTTTACTTTATCACATTCATGAAATTTATTGCATGTAGGAGAAGGAAGAGTGATCAAGCGGGCTTTAAGAAGCCTCAACAAGATACACTATTGCTCAGATAAAGAATGAGGAGCAGGGAGGAAGCCTTTCTCTTATGGAGAAAAGTTTGACTACTCACAAGAAGAAGATACGAAGGTAGCAGATTAGGGTGACTTTATTTTCTCCACTGAAGGATTCCATAAGGTCTAGAGAACCTCAATCATCAACAAGACATGCATTCTCTTGAGAAGAAGGAAGGGAAGACTTAGGATTTTTTGCTTCAGAATGATCTTCCTTAGGGAAATCTATCTCAAGAGTATCCTTTGTAGTAGGTACTGCTAGAGTAAACATCGACACATTGGAAGAAACTGAAGGAATAAGAGTAGGAACAATCGAAGATTGACCAACAACTTCCATCTTGCATACGCGCATAGCATCACATTCAGCCTTGACTGTGACTACTTTATTATTGCAAAGAAGAAACATAATAGATTTATGCAAGGTAAATGAGACTACACCCATAGCATGAATCCATGGTCTACCAAGGAGAATATTATAAGGTAACTATACAAGGGTGGGTATAGTAACAGGTCCCAACCTTAAAGGAAAGACTATCATGCCTAGGGCTTGTCGACCAACATTATTGAACCCATGAATTTCAATAGAAGAAGCATTAAGAGAAGATGAGTCAATATTAATTTTAGGCAATAGATCAATGCTACATACATTGAGCACCGTACCAACATCAATGAGAGTACATCTAATACCAATCTTCTTAATGTTGACTATAATCATTAGGGGATCTACTTGCTTCTATACTTTCAGAGGTGAGAGATCCTATGGATAGAATGTAATATTTATCGAATCCACATGAATATAAGCTATCAATGCATCAACATTCACTGGCCTAGTGGGAGAAGGAAAGAGAATATTTTGTAAGGCTTTTTGAAGCATGCCTTGATAAACCAGAGCAGACTAAAGCAAGTCCCATAGTGAGATCTTAGTCATAGTAACTTGAACTTGTTCGAAAAGATCATAATCACCAGGTACTTTAGTTTTAGGTTTAGGTGCTTGAGGAAGGATTGGTTTTTTATTCATACTATTCTCATAAGTATGGGCTACCACTCTATAAGATGGAGCCTTAGAAATATTAGGAGAATCACTATCAAATGGAACACTATCAATAGAACAAATCCTTTTAGGAGAAGATCTAGTTGGAGTTATGTAAATGCTCAGTCTCTTAGGCCTTTCATGGGCAACATAGACATAAATGACATTTATAGAATCATCACAGCTAGTAGAACAATTATTTAGATACATATTCTCAACATCGATCCAAACAAGATCAAATGTGGAAGGAGATTTATCATTTTTTAATGCATCATCTTTGGATGAGAGTGCATAAAAAAAATATATGAGATTAATCATTCACAAATGAAATGTCTCTAGAAGAGAGTGCATTGGAAGGTGGGTATGTGCAGGATCATCACGGAAAAAACAGGCCCTTAAGTGGCAAAAAATTCAAAAAAAATAGAGTTAGGCAACTTGATGTAAAAATTTGAATGAGCATCTATAATATTTAAAAATATGTAAGAACAGAATTTGTAGAAAATTGAATGTAGTTTCTAAAATAATTAGGTTTATTCCTTAAAAAAAAATCTATTTGGTGAAAATTTCAAATTTCAATGCAGAGTACTTAAATTTCAGGGGAAAAATAAGAAGTAGGTGTCTATCTGACCACCCTAACCACAATAAAATGATAATATTTTTTTGTAATATTTTAGATACAAGTAGAGGACTCATGTCCCAATGTGATGCATTTTTTTTTGTAATTTTTTTTCCAAGTAAATAATTAATTATGATTTTTTTATTACAACTTTTAAAAAATATAAAAACTTGTGCATCTAACCACCTTAACTTGGTCAAAACTTCATGAAATTCATCTTTTTTTTAATCCTATAGTATATGAAGCATATCATCTGGCGCATGTTACAGATTCAAAAAATATGATACTATTTGAAAGCTATAGATGATTTTCAATCAGCCAATCAATCAGGACTTTAGTCGTAATTCAAATAGAAAATAAATAATTATTATTTATTAAATTCAAAGTTACAAAGCATAATTTATATTGGTGGAAAGATGAGAATCTCCTTTAAAAACCCTTTTTGTTTCATTAATTTTGGGTAAAAAAAAAGTCGTTAGCCACATACCCTACAAATACCCATCATATTGCCACTTTTTGGCCCATCATGATCCTGCACATACCTAGGTATAAGAGATTCATTATTCATGAATGCATCATCTTCAAAAGAGAGTTCATTGGAATGCATGGAAGGATCACTATTCACAAATGTATCATCTCTAGAAGAGAGTGCATTGGAGTAAATATGGGACTCATCATTCACAAATGCAACGTCTCAAGAAGAGAGCATGTTGGAATGAAGGGTAGATTCATCATTCTCAAATGCATCATCTCTAGAAGAGAGTGCATTGGAATGAATAGAAGGTAGGGTAACACTAAGAAAGGTATCAATGATTTCATCTTCTTGCAATAAAATATCCTCCGAGGCAAGAGGAATTTTGTGAGAAGGATCTAAACCACCAAGTGACATGGGTAAAGCCAATTTATCATCACATGCATGAAATGGAATATCATCAACATTTTGAACAAAATTAGATACCAGACAAATAAAAGAAGATATTAAATTCATTACAATTTTTTTGATATTTTCCAAGTTCTAGTATTTCACATTTTTGGAGGTCTTCGGAATGGAATTTGAGGTTAGAACTTCCGTCAGTACCAAAAATTTGACTGTCGAAGGCACTACTATTTTAGAGACTAAACTAGTTCTCTAGGAGACCTTTCGAACGGTGCAAACAGTTTTGAATCCCAAGCACCAAGTCAAAAGTTATGACCCCTCCAAGTAGGGGTAAATAAATTCCTAGTTTTTTCATAAGATTTTCTCTTCAGGTTGGGTTCACCAAAATGTAGAAGAGAGGGATTTTCTTCTCACAAGTTCTCTTCAATCAGAGAGCCTCGCATGGTGAACTACCATAAACTACCTCAAGGAAAAATGCAGAAGTTCTAGAATCTAAAAGAGCAGGTCACAAAGGTTTTCTGGACAAATAGACAAGCTCTTGGCCAAAGGACGTCAGTGTAGAATATGGATGACAACGAGGTACACTAGTGTTCCACAGGCGCACTGGCATCTCGTACAAACTAGAGAGTGATTTTATCATAGAAAATGGCTAAATGACTACTTCTACTCCGATTATTGAGAATTTACAAAAATTGATAAAGTAATAGAAAATGATAGAAATGAAATGAGATGAAGTAGAAATGATAAATATAAGGAGAAGAAAGGAAATAATATTCTCACAACCATGCAAGTGATGAAGCTTCCAGCAAGATGAATTTCTTCAAACCTGTATGCATAATATCTAGAGAAAGTGTTCGAGCTGTATAGGGGTTTTCCTCAGTCAAACTCCCATTTTGGTGTTCCCACCTCCATGGACAACCAAGAAGATAGAGAGAAAGAGAGAAATGAACAAAGCATGTGGTGAAAGAAAAACCTACTTAGGAGTAGAACGTACACCACCAAGTATGAGTGATAAAAGTAAACCCCACTTGAGGAGGAGAAACAGTATCACAAAAGATCTGAGAAAAGAAATCCTCACTCAATGAGGAGACCCCATATCATAAAGTAAATATGCAATGGATAGAAGATGTGAAAAATCCCAAGATGCTCACAAGAATAAGACAAGGGAGATAGAGTTGCAAAAAGACATTGAAAAGATGTAGGAATGTTGGTGTAGCTAGCCATGTGAAGCTTGTGCAAGTGAGAGTTGGATAGTAGAAGGTTGAAGCCAAAGCAAGGGAGAAGCTAGAAGCAGAAGAGTGGAGCTAGAAGAAGTTAGAGAGATAAAATGTACTTAAAGGATAGCTTTTAATGAGGGAAAAGAATATTCTATAACCGTTACAAGGAATCTCAGGCCATTACCACCAACAAAAGGTGAGGACAAGTGGAAAGCATGCTTAGAGACAATTTTTTGAGCATTGAAACGTCCTAGGATGTTAGCATGGTGCGCAGACTTCCGCGCAGCGCACTAGTGTTCAGACGCATCACACTACAAAATGACGAGAACAGTAAAATCCAAAAGTTTGATGTAAAGTTGATGTGCGAAGGGTAGCTACTGAAAAGGGGTGTTGGAGCATCTTGAGAAGGGAAGAGGATGATCCTACGGCTAAAATGAGCTTGCTCAAGATGCTAAGGGAGTGGACACTAAATTGGACACAATAATGTATGTGAAATTGCAACAGGTTAAAATTTATGCCTATATAGTATTTAATGGCATTCTCACATTAATCTAGAAGGCTTGTAAATTAAACCTAATTCTAATCTAGTGTTGTAATGTGTCTTACACATTCACATTGGATGTTGTTGTATATACCTAAAATTGGTCAATACAATCAATTAATTAAATACTAGTTATTTAATTAATAAATCTTTTATTTCATCTACTTATAAATAAATTTTAAATTTATTTATATAGTTCACACTTTTTGAATTCTACCATCTTAAATCACATTCTTCTAAATTTAGTTAAATAAACAAATGTCAATAGTTTATTTTATTTAGTTAATAATCTTCTCAGTAAATTTAAATTCCCAATTTGAATTTAGGCACATGTCTGCAACTTGGCTCTTTCACACATTTTATACCCTCATACACTTGGCATGGTGTTCATAGTCAAGGGAGCATCCTCCATGATTCTCTCTAACTTCTTCCATCCCCACCGTTCATCTCTCATGCTGAAATCTTGATCGTTGATTGCTGCCACATCATAAAATGCTTTGGAAATCCTATAAATACAAGCCCATTCTCCAACATTTGTATGAATAATCAATCCATCTTTGAGAAAGCTTATTATGCATAAATCATATTAGAGCATTTAGAGTTTAAGCATAGAGCATGGGAGCATTTTAGCAATTTTCATTGTAGAATCATTTAGTTTATAATCATGGCTTAGTCTTATATTTTCATTTTAGTTTATCATATTAGCTTCATACAAAATTTGTATCATAATCTTCACCATCATGTTTATTGTCAATATCATGTAGGAACTTAGATTCTTGCATCTTACAACATCTCATTTCTTAGGTTGTCATTCTAACAATCATAGTGCATAGAAAAATCTGAGAGCCAATATGATTTAATGAATCCTTGAGAATATAGAAAAATGGAACAATTTTAGAGATTTGTTTTGTTTTAATTTGATTAATTATGTGATTCAAATATTTAATGTAATACATTTCATTGACTTTGTGTGTTTATTACTAATTCTCATAATTCACACATACATAGTTGTGACTTTCTAGGCTATGTGGACCTCATTTGAATACTTTAGATTGTATTTAATCACACTTTCACATTGAAATTTGTGTACCTATCCCTAATTACCCTTTACATCATCATTAATAGGACCCTATGGCCCCATATTGTGCATCCCGAGGCATAATTTCATCAAAGACTCGACTTGAACAACATAAAAACTAAAATTCTTCACTCCCCAACAATCCAGCTAGAAAAAGGGCCCTTGTGGGACTAAGTCACCCATCTTGGTGAATGAGTCCCATCCAAGTGGGACTAAGTCACCTAGCTTGGTGACTTAGTCCCAATTGGGCTTTTTCGAGGTTTGAGCGGTAACAATTGGATTTTAAGTTTATTTTTCCTTCATGTCAGCCTTCAGGATCAAATTAATGGAAATTTTAGGTGGATTTCCTATATAAACAACCTTCTAAACCCTAATTCACAACTCATTCATCATTCATTGTCTCTCTCAAGTCAAGCAAGCTAGGGTTTTAGCATTCTAACTCATTAAAATAGCTTTCTAAGGCATTCAAGGGTAGATTCTTCATCCATTGTTGTAGAAATTCAAGATCTATCATCATAGCAAGTTTCTAATCCCTTCGTTTCATGATTGTGATTCATCTTATTTCTTCATTTGGTTTAATTACCTAGAAGAGGTTTGACCAAGGAAAACCTCTTATTCCCTAACATTCAATATTTCTTACTTTCTTCATGTGTTTGTAGATTTAGGTACCTTGAAGGCTTGGAAATAATTAGAGAATAGATTGAAAACTTTTTGAAGACATCCCCCTATTTGTAAAGCCAAAATATCCACAAAAAGTCGGTTATAGTTCTAGAAATCAAAGTTTTAGAACCAGACACCTAAGGGAACAAAAAGTGAAGACCGAGATCTTTCGTTTCCACTTTTGGATTTTCAGAAAAGCCAAAGTGGACTAAGTCACCATCAATGGTGAATTAGTCCCACTATACCTTTTTTCACAATTTTTTGTAGATCTGGATACCCATTTGGCTAAAACGGGCTCTGGTGTAGTTTTCCAAATCTTGGACTAAGTTGCCCAAAATGGCATAAGTGTCCTAGTAGGTCAAAATTTCAAGATCAGCAACATTTCTTGTCTCCATTCCAGTCTACAACACATTGTTTAGGTGCACCTCTTTAGTTCTACAATTTTTTGTTTTGTTTCATTTCCATTTCTAGGTCATTTAGTTTATAATTTCATACTACATTATGTTTTCAAACATCTTGCATTTCATTAGTTTAGCCTTAATAATTCATTACTTTTATCAATTATTTGCATTTAGAGCATTATACTTAGACATATTTCAATCATATTAGCATTATTCTTTAGTGAACCACCTAAGTTTTGTGGGATACCTTTCTCCTTTTAGGTGCAAAATCTAGAAATGTACGAGTACCTATCCCCAATTTTTTTTGGTTCAATACCAAACATAAAACCTCAATATTCATCACCTCTCATAAGCATGCAACATAATAGTCCACCAAACACATCCATAATTTCACCATATTCACCAAACTCTCAAAACATGTCAAACATTGACCCAAGCATAAACTAACTTTAATAAAATATGATATAACTTTATCATAAAATATCCACATTGAATCAAAATTGAAATTGAAAAACCACCATAATATCTCAAAATAACCCCATTTTCAATTGACGTCTTTAAAACATCCATTCCTCAAAACTTAGAAAAACCATGATTTGAGAAGTATAATGGTAAAGGAGATCCTAACAGTCATGTATCAACTTTTACTACATTGTGTAGTGACTTAATTTTTGAAGATAAGCTCCTAGCTAATCTCTTGCTTAGATCACTGAAAGATATGGCCTTGGAATTTTTTTTCTCATTATTGAATAACTCCATAAATTCATTCACTAAACTTGTCAATTTATTTCTCCAAATTTTTCAAGAAAACATTTGTACTCAAGTAACATTATCTTATTTAGTGCATTACAAACAAGAACCTGACCTGAAAAGAGAACAAAATATATAGGATGATATCAATTGCATTACTCACAAATCTCCTAGTCTTCCTAATGTTAATGTTCAAAGGTTTTTTATTAGATATTTGAAACCTAGCATTTGAGATAAGATATTTTTGATGAAGTATCCATCCTTTACACACTTGTGTATGACTCTTCATGACTATTAGATATTGATTAGAGAATATAAGGGTGCACCTTCATCAACTCCTATTGATCAATTTGAATCCATGCCTCAAAACAATTATCAACCATTGAAGAAGAAAAATAATAAATTGCTCAAGAAAAACACGTCTCAAAACACCAATAACATTGAAACACATGTCACATATGTAAGTACAACTCCTTATCAATTTAGGCCAAGAGATAGATAATTCACTCGATCACCTGACTCTCCTTATGCAATATTGTTATTGTTGCTAAGTAAGAAACTAATCCAATTACCTATGATTTAACCCATGGAAATGACTAAGCCTTTAATTTCAAGAATTAACCCAAAATCATTTTGTCAACACCATCATACACCTAGAAAAAATAAAGATTGATGTATGCATCTTAAACATCAAGTGCAAGAACTCATAGAATTTAATCACATCTAATTAGCTAATATTAACAATGTAGCAAAAAAACTTGTAGCTCCACCCAATAAAAATTTATAAATCTTCACAAATCCAATGAAAAATTATACATCCAACTTTGTGTAAGCTTTTGATTATACTAATGATGATGGGGATGGTCTAGATAATGTTGTTAATGTAGTAGATCTCCAACATTGTAAGGGCCAAAACACTTTGTTACCTAATATTACTTTCACACAGATTGATGCATTTATACATGCACCTGATGGTCCTCTCTATATCACCGTCCATATTAATTATAAACCTATACCAGGGATACTGATGTAGGAGCATACCTAGTTGTAAAGAAATATTGTATCAAAAAAAAATTCTTTCTTTCATTTCAATCTATTGTAATTTCAAATTTTCATTTTTCATTTCACCACGTTATTTTTTCTTAGCTCGTGAAGTAGGATATAACATCCATACAAGTTCATCTACATCATATCTATATTTCACATCATTGGCATTCTTCTACTAAAAGTTATCACTCTCATATTTTTACCGTAATTCATAGTCAGAGCATTTGGGGTTGACTTGGTCCAAATTTCATAGTGCAGACCTATTATGTAGTGTGTAGAGCTTAATGGATTATCATACAAGCATTTGATATGCAATGGGATCTATCTTCGATATCTTCAATTCATTTCATTTCATAAATAATTATCTTTTAGGTTTAAAGGTTGACCTACATGATTGATCATCCATTGGGGCTTGTAAACTCTTGAGGCTGACATGGACCATTATTGGAGCTAGAGAATTATATTTAAGATCAACGGCAATTCATAGTCCTGAAAGCATTTAGTTAGGATTTAATCATTAGAGTTTAGATGTTATGATCTTCCAAGTTGTTGGACTACAATAAGGCCTTTAGCTATTTTTAATGTTGTATGACCTTGTGCCAATCCTATGAGCCCTGATTATTTCCCCACGAGGCATATGATGCATGTATGATTTCCAATTAGATAAATATTTATGTTTGTAGAGTATTTTCTTGTCTTATTTATGATTTTTTAACTCTAAGATACACAGTTGGATTGTTCTTTTAGGGCCCTCCATTCATAACTACACTAGATACTCATTGATCCCATGTGTCCAAAGAATGTGATCACTCAAGAATTCTTAGTTGTGCATAAAATTTATAAATATTCTTATAAACAATATAAAACATGGTTAAAAACTCATGATGGTTTCACTTTCCCTACAATAGGTTTGATAACTATACAACTTAAAGTTAAACTAGAATAGCTAGATTTATCATTCAATATCATCTTGAAATCAGACCAATTTTGTGTGAACCTAGGAAATCCATAACTATGCTCCATGAATATCATCCCGTTAGTAATCCACAAATGCATGAAGTTCCCATTTGAGAGTCAAATATAAATAGTTCATCATAGTGGGTTTATACCTTTAGCTTCTAGTGGAAATTTCTCACTAAGTTATTTTTAGCCTCAACCTATGGAACCCATTAAGCATCATGAATATTTCATTTTTGGCTCATAAATTTTTTTAAGGAAAATCACACAAAAGAATTATCCCTTAGCAATATTACATTTGAGGAATGATCAGTCTATAATGATTTATATGGTTGTTCCTCCCACCCCACATGTTATGGATGAACCCATGTCTTAACTAGATGTTTTCCCAAGCACACAATGTATTTATGTTATAGTTCTTCTACCCTTATCATATAAGATACCAAGAAACAAACCTATAATTACCTATGTGCATCCAAAAGATAAATAAATTTATAAACCTGGGGATATAGTGGTTTCCAACCCCTTATGGTCCCTTTAGCTCCTCCTTTAAGGGAAGAAAAGAGACCAATGGTAGAGAAACCCTATCTCACCCATTCACAAATTGAAAATCATGCAAAAAGAAATAGAAATTTACTAAGGAGCAGAAGTGTAGAGATCGTGTTATTTCTCACAAGTTGGAATTAGAAAAAGAATAAGACATTACCTTATGACCAAACGACTATCCAAACAAGACACATGATGAATTACCACCTTCACCAAACCATGCAAATGAACTTTACATGTCTCAACCAAAACAAAGAATCAAACAAGAGAAAATGCCTAACATTTTCATTAAACCACCCATTGTGATAAATTTGGATAATGAAGATGAATATGGTAACATTGATGAAAAAGTGCATAATTCATTATCTTTGTTCTCAAGCTCTATGGATTTATATGGGGGGAAATATGATGATCCTCTTGATGAGAATGGTTCACCACATGTTGAACCTGGTGATGATACTTGTACGACACTTTCTGTAGTCCCTTTATCTAGTTTTATGCCCTCTGGATATATGAAGAGGGAGATTGGGATGCAAATGATTAGCTTTAGATTGGATCACATGTAAAATACTCTTTTTGTTTTCTTTATGTGTCATTTTTAGTTTCTTGCACATGATGTGATCCCTTGTTTTGTGCTACTTTATGTTTATTAGTTTTCTTTGGAGGACACTTGTTGCTCTATTGGCACATAGATATAAAGGAAACAAATATACTATGATATTCATCTATTTATATCTCCATCTATCTCTATGTCTTTAACATTTTTGTTATCCTATGTTTTCCTTTTAGGGATGATGCAAGGTATTGAGACATTTAGGTCTGTTCCATGTTGAACCAAAAGTGTATGCCATTCTTTCATTGTGCTCAAAGTTCCATGAGTATTTGGGGAACGGTGTCAATTTTGAAATCACTAATATTATTGTAACAAAGATCTATACCAACCCTATATTCATGGATCCCTTATATGATCATCATTTGTCTTGTTATGTGGCATTGCATTGGGGGAAACCTCTTTTTAATATCTATCTTTGTTTGGAAGCATATCATTAGCATAAGGCTTTCTAAACAATCTCTCATGACCTTATTATGTTGTACTTATCATTTTATTCTATCTTAAAGAAATTTCTCATAGCTTCTTGTTTAGAAATGTATTTAAGGTGGGGGCATACATTCCATTATGTGCTTTAATTAATTCATACACACTAGAAATAGTGATGCATTGTCTTGGAATTTTTATCATTTTCATAGCACCTTATTAAAATTATTGGGACTATAATTATTGGTATGGTCAATATGGGTACCTACCTAGTGAAAACTAGTCCTCAATAGCCATTCCATATTTCTCATTTTTCTACTCTTTTAGAAGGCTTGCCTAGTGAATATAAAAGTTCTCTAGCCCATGGTGCCTTTGGTTCATGATTCACCTAGCAAATATTAGGCTTTGTTAGTCTGTGAGTCATGAATTCCTTAGGTATGGATCCTAGTAATATTATTGTGGTGCTTTCTAGTCCGTGATTGGAATACCCTCCTTTTTTCATTTCATTTTGTATTGTTGTTTGCATCATGTTTGTGTTGTGTTTTTTCATGCATTTTTTAATGTTGTCATGATGCATTATATTTTCTACCTATTTTTTTCTTTACATCCTTACATATGTTGGATTGTTATGGGATCTTGAACCTTGAGGGATCACACACTCTCCCCTATATTCATTATCATCCTATCTCTTGAAAATTTGGATAATTAAAACCCTCTTAATATATTTCTTACTTTACTATGAGTCTTAGCATAAATTCACACTCTCACTAAAGTGGGGTCTAAATGTAGCATCATAAATTTTCACCCTAGAAAATTTCATACTAGGTTTTGCTCCCTCCTATGCACTTGCACATAAGTATGCTCATAATTTGATAAATTATGCATTTAATGGCCCATTTTATAATTTATCAAAAAATAAAATATGAAAAACCAAAATATGCATTTAATATTTTTCCTTGGCACTTTGGATCCCAAAAATATGGATATGGACAATGGAGCCCTTGGTACCTTTGTACTCTTAAAATGGCCCCAAATTTAATAATGTCAATGTTGAAAATTTATTATTTGAAATTTAAATCCTAATTTTAAGCCATCAATATTTAATTTCTAGGAAATTAGATTAATTGCATATAAATTCAGAATATTCTTATAATTTTAAGGTAGAACAAGGAATTAAGAAGCAAGAGGCAATTATTTTGAGCAAATCAAGTGTCCTAAAATTAGTCAAGAGTATAATTTGTAGAACTATTGTATCATTTCAATATCCAAGGATCATGTCCTATTTTATGTAAGTTTGTTTATTTCTATTCACACATTTTGTTTTTGAATACTAATTCTTGTAGGTATTAAAATAAAATCAACCCTACTTGCAATCAAGCCTTGAAGATGATGTGTATGAATTTAGTCCCTCAAGGAGATCAATTTCAGTGGTGAGTTGTAATATTGATTCATTACTCCTTTATTATTTAACCTATATCCCTAAAAAGGATAAGCTCTATTTATCATCAATATTTCCATTATGGAGGTAGAAATACAAACATGGGGTTTGACCGAGGCAAGCCCCTATATGGCACAACCCTTCTCATTTTTATTTTTTTACATTATAAATCTAAAGAATATTAGGAAATTGAAGACAATTTTCTCAATTATGCATACAATAACTACAAATTCAAAAGATATGAAAACTCAATTATCTCAATGATAAATGAAGATATGATAACTAGATCTAAATAGAAGAAGCCATAGACCAAGGAATTGAGGACTATTAAAGTTAATTTAATTTTTAGACCTCAAGTCTAGGGCTCCCTAAGTGGCCTTTTCCACTTAAATCAAGCTCAAACTTGAAACATGGGTGCAAACATATCTACTTTGTTTATTTTTAATCATTAAATTTTCTTATCAATTTCCAAATTATCTGTATTCATATTAGAATGCTACATTTTCATAATTAGCTAGTTGTATCATTGCATTTCATCATAATTCCATTTTCAAATCACCAAACCCAAATCCTACAAAAAAGGGAGTTGTAGATCAAGGGTTAGTTGACTCACCTTTTAGGTTGCAAGTTAATCTCACATCCTTTCTCATCTTCAATTCCCTAATTCTTTTTTAGCAGAAAGGTGACTAACCCTAATTGAACCCTAAGATTCTCACTTTTCCCAACCAAACAACCACACTCATTTATTTTTTAATCTTAGATGTCCCATCCTTTATTTTTTATAGGGATCCTATTTTATCTTATTGTAAGGTCAAAATTGACCTTACATTTCATAACTCCTTTTGGTTCACATTGCCATAGACATAAAAAAAAAATTCATGTGATTCATTTTTTAGCATAAAAATATCACTATTATGTATTCCAAATTTTTTATGTCTATACTAGCCATTATAAACATACCCTATAAATTTGGAGTTTTTATTCTTATTTAAGAGAGCTTAATAATTTTTATTATTTAATTTTATTAAATTTAATTCTATGCAATATTAAAATTATTTTTAATTTTAATACAAGTACTAATAGTTTTGATCATTTACTAATTTTTATTATATTGAAAGTAAAAATTCTTAGTATTTTTTTTTCCAATTTTAGTATGATTTATAGACTTTGCTAATCAAATTTTTATAAGTAAATATGGTCTTGGGGCTAAACCCTTTTATATTAAAAAAGTATTCTTAAAAAATATTTTTTATCCATATTAAAATAATGAATAAATCTTACACTACCCATCAATTTCTCAAACCAAATTCTTTAAAAAATTATGTTTATGATACTATGCTAATTTACATATTCTAAATGCATGACTTGGTACTTGAAGATAAATTATTATCACTAGAACTCTTTATTTTACACTTCTATTTCTTCTCTTCATTACCCTTCTCTCTCTCCTTTTCACTATAATGAATTGTAACATTTCATAATATGAAGTGGATGACATTATCAACACTTTCTAATTTCTCTTGAAGTTATCATCTAATATATTTTCATTGATTATTCAAAATTATATTGAAATATCCAAGTGACCTACTCAAAATTCTACTCCTAGTATTAAGGAAGATGAATTCTTTTATTAGTGGTTCCAAATAAACTAAGGAAAACACATTTCTCACATTTATTTCCCTTTCTCAATTATATTCCTTCATGGTTGGTTAAGGGTTTTTGGTTCGTCCCATATAGGTCTCGAGGTCGACTCATTCTCCCAGATGAACTTGGTATAGGTCGTCTCGGGTGTGGTTCATGTCCCTAGAGGACTAGTCTCGCCTCATCTCGCATCCTCCTCCCCAAAAACCTGGAAAAAAAGTAAGACCAGGGCAAGTATGGTTGAGTTCATTGGGCTGAGTCGCAAGGCCTACATGATCTAAACACATGGTATGGGAATTTTGGGTATGTGTAAGATCATGATGGGAAAAAAGTGGTGATATGAGGGGTATATGTAGGGTATGTGTAGGGTATGTGGCAAATGACTTTTGTTTTCCCAAAATTGATGAAACGAAAAGAGTTTTTAAAGGATATTCTCAGCTTTCCACCAATATAAATTATTCTTTACTTTGAATTTAATAAATAATTATTATTCATTTTCTATTTGCATTATGACTAAAGTCCTAATTGATAGGCTGATCGAAAAACATGTATAGCTTTCAAACGGTATCACATTTTTTGAATCTAAAACATACATCACATTCTATGCTTCACATACTATAGTATTAAAAAAAAGAATTTCATGAAGTTTTGACCAAGTTAAGGTGGTCAAACATACGATTTTTTTATATTTTTTAAAAGTTGTAATAAAAAATTCATAATCAATTATTTACATGGAAAAAAAGTACAAAAAAATGTGCATCACATTGGGACATGATTCCTCTACTTATATCTAAAATCTTATAAAAAAATATTATCATTTTATTGTGGTTAGGGTGGTCAAACAGACATCTACTTCAAAAAATTTCCCTAAAATTTAAGTACTACTCTATTGAAATTTCAAATTTTCACCAAATAGATTTTTTTTTAAATAAACCTAGTAGTTTAGAAACTACATTCAATTTGCTACAGATTCTATTCTTACATATTTTTGAAATAATATAGATAACTTATTCATATTTTTACGTCAAGTTGCCTAACTCTGATTTTTTGTGAATTTTCATCGCCACTTAAGGGCCCGTTGTTTCCATGATGATCCTGCACATACCCTTCTTTAGTTTATGCTCTAGATTTAAATATCATTTATCTATGCCTCTACTTAATTCATTTCCATCCATTTATCTCTAAATAAATATATTATATTGGATAGTAAAATGAAGGAAATAATACTACTAGGTAAGTGCAAAGAAAACAACATTTGGATTTATCTTCCAATAGCCTTCCAAACGATACATTCAACAATGATGAACTTGTAATTTTTTCTACATTGAATCTCTATGTCACCAAATTCTACCACTTCCATGATTATAATGTCCCATTTTCAACTAATTTATGTTTATGGACAAAACTCCTATTTACTATTTAAATTGTCTTCCTTGATCAAATTTTTCATGTACGTGTTCTTCCTCTTCATCTCCCATGTAATATTAGGTTCAAAAGTTGTTAAGGTCCCAAAATTCACTAAGTGTGGAGGTAAGTTGAACCTTATGTGTGTAAGTTGTAAGAGTTTCTATGGGTTTCCATTACCAATATGCCTTTCCTCTAAAATTTGTGTTTTCTTTTATTCCTATCAGAATATCAAAATTCTCCATTTGATTATACCTTTCACCCAACCCTTTCCTTCATTCCCTCTTTTTTTAGGATTTTATATTTCTTCACTTGTCATTCATTTTTTTAAAACTCCAATATTTCCTATACCTAAGTATAATTTCCATGAAACCTGTGAACTCGAATCCCCAATCCCCAATAAGTGATAAGACTCATAATGTATCGCCAACCTCCAAACTTTGAAAATCCTACAATTTTCACTATTCACTCCCACCTACCTTTTTACATGACCTATAGCACCATTAGTTATTATGTTTGATGCTCTAAATTTATAAAAAAAGGATTCACCAACCTAAGAAATATTTTTTAAAATTAAGGGCATAGATTCACATATAGTTGCAATATTGGGAAATGAAAACAACCATTCCTTCATCAATGTGAAAGTTGCATCACTAGCTACTAATGTTCTTTGCATTAATCTAAGACATTATTGTAGGTGATATCCCATACTAGTTATGAATTTCAATAATTTTAAGAGTGAACACATGTGTCCAGTCATCATTATACATTTTCTAGAATGAAACTATAGGAAACACTCATTTTGAGCACTCATATTAAAGTAATTCTATTTAAGGGTGGAAAACCGTAGATTTTTTGGAGATCAAAGGATAAAATTCCTTTCATTTGAAGGATATAAGGATGAAATCCCTTTGGCCATGTACACAAATCTCACCTAGAGGTTGTGAA
This sequence comes from Sequoia sempervirens, assembly GCA_007258455.2. Lineage (NCBI taxonomy): Eukaryota > Viridiplantae > Streptophyta > Pinopsida > Cupressales > Cupressaceae > Sequoia > Sequoia sempervirens. The sequence goes on along the minus strand of VDFB02281492.1, from coordinate 1,006,535,623 downwards.
TGAGAATTCATGGTGGTAAATCTCAGTTCCATCAAGTTTATATGATTTGTAGTTTGTTGTAGATTCATGTAGCGTAATGACAATATTTTTTCTCGAATAGCTATTTTTAGAGAATATTTTGATATATTTTAGACCTTATCAAAGAATAAAAAATTTGAAAGTAGTTTCCTTTTAATTATTGGCATGATTTGGTAATCTATGTTATTAATGTTGATATATAAGTTGTGAAGAAATTATAGATTTTCAAAGATCTAATGATAAGTACTTATTATTGGTGTGATTACTATCATTTCCTATATAATTTCCCCCTTGTATTTTGGATATGATATATTATCTAAAAATTAATTAGTTAGGACCTTTTCACACATTTTCACATTTTAAGTCTACTTAGTGAGTCATGAATTTTTGTATAAGCCTCTTGTAGATATGTGATCATATCCGTTAGTTTTCACATGATAGAGGATTAATTTTTTTTTAATCATACTATTTTGTCTTACCCCTCAATGTTTCCTCTATAATAAAGGTCTCAAAAGTATTGCATAGAAATATTAATGCATCATTTTTGATCTAGTATATTTGCATCTATTAATGAAAAATTTATGCTCTTTGTTTACTCTCTTCTGGAAGGATATTCTAGTTTCACAAGTGATACTAGGACCTTGAGTCCTTGATTGAATATAACATGGTATTATAGATTCATATTTAAAATCCCCTTCTCAAAATTTAGTTATTTGTTCATGATAATTTTCTAGGTTGTAAATATTTTTTGATCTTGAAAAGTTGAGTATGCTCTTCTCTCACATCATATAATGACCTAGAGAATATTTTTTATCTAAATAAATTATTTTGGGGGTTCCTCTTTATGTATTTATATTTCAAGGTTATTTTGGGGATTTTTAATCTAAATATGAGCTCGCCATTGAGTTTAGTGTCCAAAAGTATCATTTTTGTGTAACGACCCACTAGGGAATCCAATAAAAAAAAGCATAAAGTAACAAATTAACTAAATATTTTTCTTTTTAAAAAGTCATTCGATTAAAAAAATGTATTAAGGATTCCAAGACGATGTTACCTAAACATTATAAATAATAGCATCACACCATAGTATTAAATTCATAAAACATAAGTACAAATCACATTCATGAATGATCCGCTTTAATAAAATTTAAACAGTCAAGATATATACATATCCAGATTACACCAAGTGAGATTTTAATAAATATTGGTTTTATCATAATGTCAATACAATGAGTACACTCATACACATGAGGTAAATAAACAAAGAAGATAATGATCTCCTCAAAACTAACATCCACATCTTCAAACACGTTTAGCATCCATCGTCACAAAGAAGAAAGTGACATGAACCTGCTCCACAAACAATGTTATCTGTAACATCCCACTACACAACCCTGAAAGGGTAAGAGCCAAAAGAGGACAAGATAAATTTTTTTTTATAACATAAAGGATAACTTACAAAAAAAGAAGTTTCCAAAACAATATATCAACCACATATAAGGTAAAGTATGGCCAAACACAACCCAAAGGAGAGGACTAATCTACCCTCGAGAGAAAATCCAAATAGGAGCAAATAAGGTAGCTCATGAAATTATGCTCTAGAACTTTCTGCTTTGGAACCTTCTGCTCCAGAACTTCTGCTCTAGAACATTTTGCTTTGAAACTTCTGCTCTGAAATTTATGCTCTTGAATGTCCTTTTGAACAACACAAAATAGCAAGTTGCGTTGCTCCAGAATTTTAGTAGCAACAACACGGATTATTAGCAGCAACTTGTGTTGCACCAAAAACTTAACAACTTGATACATGAAGGAAGAATATACAACCATAGCTCTAATTTTGCATGAAAATAAGAAAGGAAAGCCATAAAAGAATTACCATAGTACATGCGAGTCCAATACCAACACCGAAACTCGTAAGCCAAACATAATCATCACATATCTTCTCATTAAAGTTATGATTACTTTCTCTCTCTCAAGAGAGTACAATGTCCATAGGGCATGACTCGAATTGGTGCTCCAATAACCTATACACTGGTCCCCAATGGTGGTGGCAACGCCTCCCTACCATGTGGGTTCAAAAGAGGCCACCCCACCATGCTCAGAGATAGTCACAAGGCCCAAACATAGGTAGTAAGATAAGGGAAAGGTAAGGTCAACACTCACATCAATCATGGAGCAAACATGGAAGACAATGCACACAATCAATGTCACAACAAGAAATGCTCATCCAATATCATGATGGGTACTACTCACGACTACCAAGGGCTAGATACTAGAGTGCATATCAGATACAGTGTCATCATGCATGCTTAAAGGGATGGAACCACATGGAATCAAATACACCTGTCATAGGGATGAGGAGACTCAATCATGCCCAAATCCACACCCCATAAATAGATACTCAATGCCTAGCAGACAAATGGGCCTTTTTGAGTGCATCCTTAGCATTTACAAGCACTCAAGGCCATGCACAAGGAATCATTATCTTATTAGTGTTTTAACCCATTATTTTTTATTTATTTATCACTTGTTTACTCTAACTCTGCTACTAGTTCCCTTGGCAGCCAATTGTTGGCCCAAGACCCATAGAGAGCCACTCCATATGACCACTCTATTAACTAGACCTAAGATCATCTCGTTTAACCAAATGAGGAATCCAAAAAAACATTGAACAAAATGAAAATTCATAATTTGTATCATACAAACCATTTAAAAGAACCAAGCTAATACTGCTGTAAAAAGACACATTTAACAACTATAATTCAACATGAAATGAAGGCATAAAAATTACCTAAAAATTCAAAGTGCCCGGATTAAAATGCTATGCCTGACCCAGTTTAAATTTTGGAGTTTCAAGCTGGAATCCAACTTCCATTTTTGAGTTTAGGACAAAAAATGAAGTGATGTTCTGAAAAATGTCTTTTTCCCAAACTAGGCAAGAAAAATCATTAAAAAATAAAATTTCCCAAATTTGAAATCTGCTAAAGACCTAGTCAAGATCTTGGAATTTCAACATGAAATCCACCCTTAAATTTCATTTTTATCAAGAGCGTAATGATCATCACATAAAAACACATTTTTCTTTACAAATTAGGCAAAAGAGAAGAATAATAAAGAGCCCATAAATCAAAATTTTCCCATCAACCCATTTCATGTCTGTTAGATATTTACAAAAATCAACCATAAAAAATACTATAGAGAAAAAATAACCATTTAAAACAACCATCATTCAACTCCAAGCAATACAAAAATAAAAATAAAAATAGAGGAGTTCCTCCAATTTTCATGAGATAGAAATAACCTAGATCAGAAAGAAAAATACCAGCCATACAACAATGAAAATTAATAGAAACTTACCTCAATTTGCCTCAAAACAAAAATGGAGAATTGGTCAATGAAAAAGGCATGACAAGCTCCTGAATTAGACCGCAAGCAAAAACTGGCGCGCTGATTTCAACAATTTACTGCCCACAAATTATTCTCAGAAAAAAATTTACAATCTCCCCAACTCAGTTGCCTAAATCATGGGGTTTCCTCCTCCATTTAAAACATCAAATTCCTCTTTTTTCTCCCCAATAATAATGATCCCTTAAAAAAATCTCCCTTTCCTTTTATATTTTCCCCAACACCATAAAAAAAAAGAAATAAAACATTTCATAAAATTAGCTATTGAAGTCACAAAATGCAACATTAAAATACACATGGCTCCGCCAAAAGGATTAGTAAATATTTAAATAAAATATTTTAAATCTTAATAAAATTACAATTCAAAACCCCAAATAATTAAGCACCATAAAATACCATATTTAAAACACGTGAAGATGTCAATGAAACCGCATCAAAACACTAACAATCCAAATAATATATATATATATATATATAATCACATAAAAGACTAATGAAAACCAAGACCAAATACCTTAATGAGACAAGCTGAAAAGTCACTTATGGCAGAACGGTGATCCAGACATTACCATTAGGTAACTGGAAGGAAGACAACAACACAAAAATATTTCCCTAACATGGTACAATGGGCTAGGGTAGGGAACATTTTTCCTATGACTACCTCAAGTAACCACCATCCGGGAATGAGAGTATGCTCAGGTCTATTAATTTAGGTGGATTCGATACTTAGTATCTACATCACTCCAATCAAACATTAAATTACATGTTCATGAATCATATATCATATATCTAAAGCAACATTAACCATCAGGAAAAAGAGTCATGATATCACAAGCCTCTCGATTACGAGTGTTATGACATCATCGTTTTCCTATCCATAATCATACATAAGCAAAGACAATGATTTATACATAAAAATATAAGTATGTAATCTAGCATTACATCTAACCATGTAAGCATGAAATCTAGCATAAACAATAATCATGTCAACAACATAACAACATATCAACATATAAGCATGTAAACATGTAATCCAACATAATAGTCATAGAATTACACCTCTCAGGTGTCAATACAAAATAATGAAGGGACGAATAGTGTAAATACAAAATATACAGTTGTCAGAATCCATCAAGGAAAGCCCACCACAATATACAAATATGGGGGTTGTTACATCCTCCCCCTAGGGCCAAACTTACTCCTGGAAGCCTACAAAAGGATACAGATAAAGGTCTCTCATCCTCGCTGCATCTTCCCAAGATGCTAAGGACTCACCATCAGGATCCCATTGTACCCTTACCTTCTCTATGTCCTGACCCCTAAGGGTCAACCTCCGATGTTGCATGATTCGTACGGGCTCCAAGGAAAGCTTCCCATTTTCCTTGACCTGCAAAGTAGTCCAATCAAGAACATGGGTCACATCAGGATTATATTGTCTGAGAATAGAAAAATGGAAAACATCATGGATGCGTGATAGACTTTGTGGTAGTGCAAGGCAATAGGTGATAGGACCAATCCTCTCAAGGATTTTGAAAGGTCCAACAAAACTAGGTGCCAACTTTGAGCCTTTTCCATAATGGATGGGGCTCTTTCATGGATGAACTCTCATAAACACATGGTCACCCACCAAGAAGTGGCAGTCCAATCTATGGGCATCGGCATACTTCCTCTACTGATCCTGAATTGTAGCCAATTGCTCTCTAATCCTCACTACCTGCAGCTCCAAATCCTAAAGCATCTCCGGACCCAAAAGAACTCTGTCCTCTAAGTGATCTTAACTCAATGGTGTCTGACACAACCTACCATATAAGGCCTGGAAGGGGGACATACCAAGAGAACTATGGTACCCATTATTATAAGAAAACTCAACCAGGTACAAGTAGTCCTCCAAGCGACATTGCTGATCCATAACGTACATCCAAAGCATATCCTCTAAAACATGATTAACCCACTCCGTCAGTCAGTCAGTCTTGGGATGGTATGCAAAGATGAAATTAAGCTGAGCTCCCAAAGCATGCTGAAGAGAAGTCCACAAAGCTAAAGTGAACACTAGATCATGATTGGAAATGATCCTATGAGGAATACCATGAAAATGCACAATATCCTCCATAAACACTCAAGCTACTGACGATGCAATGTACGAAGACCTTATGGGTGAGAAGTGTGCCACCTTGGACTACTTGTCTACTATAACCATAATATCATCATGACTACATGAAGACATAGGTAGCCCCACTATAAAATCTAGATATGTCGTATCCCACTTCCATCTAGGGATGGAATGAGGTTGCAATAGTCATGATGGGTGTTGATGTTCTACCTTCACTCGCTGGCACTCGAGACACCGAGCTACAAAATGAACAATATAATGCCACAACACTATCCAATGATACAAATGTCGAAGATTGGAATGCATCTTAGTGACACCCAGATGAGCTGAATAGGGTGCACAATGGGCCTTAGACAAAACCAAGGAATGAAGATCACTAGAATCCATAACATAAATGTGACCAAGATTCTGTAATAGTCCACCAGGCTCGAGAGAGAAACCTGCAAACCTGCCCTCAAGGACTCTCCCAGACTCAATTTCTTCTTTCACCTCTTGATACCGAGTATCACTAGGAAGTGACTCCAAAATATAGCTTCGCAAATCCACCCCAAGGGACAAAACTGAGATCTCATGTCTCCTCCTACTCAAGGCATCTGCAACAACATTTTCCTTGCCCTAGATATAGTGAACCTCAAAGTCATACTCATAGAGGAACTCCATCCAACAACATTGTCGAGCATTTAGATTTGGTTGAGTGAAGATATACTGCAAACTACGATGATCACAATGCAACTCAAACCAATGTCCCTAGAGAAAATGTCTCCAATGCAAAAGCGCATGGACAACAACTGCTAACTCCAAATCATGGGTGGGGTAGTTCAACTCATGATTCTTGAGCTTACGAGACTCATATGCAATCACTCGTCCATCCTACATAAGAACTACCCACACACCCTCCAATGAAGCATCGATGCACACTACGAAATGACCTGTAGGATCTGGCACTACAAGGATAGGTGCACTAGTCAACTGCTCCTTAATAGCCTAGAAAGCTGACTCACACTAATCTAACCACACAAACTTCTTTCCTTTCCACTGAAGAGAGGTGATGGGATGGGCTACACGAGAGAAATCTCTCACAAATCAGTGGTAGTAACCTACCAATCCCATGAAACTATGAACCTCAGCTACATTCGTTGGTGCTGGCCAATCCACAATAGCCTGAATCTTAGAAGGATCCACTGTAATACCCTCTCCTAAGAATATATGGCCCAAATATCTCACCTCAGCCTAGAAGAACTCACACTTGGCCAAATTTCTGAACAACTGATTATCTCGTAAGCACTACAACACTTGTAGAAAATGGCCTTCATGCTCCTCCATAGTCCTCAAATAAATCAAAATATCATCAAGGCAAACGAGAACAAATTGGTTAAGATAGGTGCAAAACACCTCATTCATCAAAATCATGAAAATTGATGGAGCATTGGTCAATCCAAAAGGGACAACTGTGAACTCATAATGCCCATAGCATGTACGAAATGTCATCGATGAATTTCTACCTCATGAATGCGAAGCTAATGGTATCCTAACTTTAGATCTATCTTGGAGAATACCTTGGATCCCTCATCTGATCAAACAAATCATCTATCTGAGGTAACGGGTAACGATTCTTCACCGTCACATTGTTCAACTAGCAATAATCAATGCACAAGCGAAGAGATCTATCCTTCTTCTTCAAGAGGATGACAGGTGCTCGCCAAGGGGATACACTCAGATGAATGAAACTCTTCTCTAGTAACTCCTCTAACTACAACAACAACTCGCTCAACTCCTGAGTAGTCATACAATACGGTGCCCAAGAGAGAGGCTCCGCTCAAATGATGAGATCAATATGGAAGTCTATGTCACACTTAGGCGGCATACCTGGAATAGCACTTGGAAAGACATTAGCAAACTCTTGAAGAAGAAGATGGCCATTAAGAGAAACCTTCTGAATCCCACCCTTAGCAAGATCACTAACTAAAATAGCAAACATATGACAACCTTGCCGCATGACATGCTTCAACTGCATGGCTAAAATCACATGGAGAGAAATGGGTCTCTAGACCCCGACTAACTCAACACACTTTCCAACATCATCTACACAATGAACTAACTTATGTTGACAATCTATAATAGCTTAGTGTGTCTCCAACAAATCCATGCCTAAAACAATTCCATAGGATCCCAAAGGCAACACACAAAGATCCACTATGGTAGTGAAGGTGCCCAAATCCAACACACAACCATGAACAAGGGAGTCTATAGCCACCTTGTCTCTAGTGGCTAACTCAACCTGCCAACCAACATCTTTCCTTGCCACTACGAGTCCACAACGCTCTACGAGAGAAGTAGAAATTAAAGAATATAAAGCTCCTCAATCAAACAAAATAGATGTGGTAATCCCACATAACGCACCTAATTACTCGACCACGGTGCCCTGATGCTCAACCTGATGGTTATCCACCTCTGCAAAAACTCTATAAGATCTACCAGCATCAACTACTATAGTCTCTCAAGTAGCCTATCTCGAACTACCTCTAGCTACTGATCTTTGAGGATACTAAACAACTATATGACCATGCTTACCACAAGAAAAATAACCACCTCTACCAAAACCTCAGCCTGAAAATGGTGCACATGACTACTGGGTTCCTTCACCCTTAGAACTCTATTATGAAATCTAAGAACTCTGTGCCAGACCACTCTATTACCCACTCCAAGAATGATGATGTGGATGATCCCTAGAAAATAGAGTACTAGGACTCTTTCCACTCTGCTGAGACTGAGAAGACCTATTCTTATGCCGCTGACCAGATCTAGAAGGTGCCGATTGAGATCTAGACGGTCCAACCCCCTGAGACTGTGTACCCTAAGCAACTGATCCTGAAGGAGGGGCACTACCAATTTGAACACCCGCCTAATCACCAATTCCTCTAACCAGATTCTCCTCTTTCAACCTCTCCTTCTCCATGAAAATCTCTAAGGTCTTCGATTCAAACACCCGAACAACACCACTAATATGAGAATTCAACCCCCTGATGAAATGCTACACTAACATTGACTCATCATCAGAAATGCTAGCATATTGCTTAAGCTCAAATAAGCAATTCTCATACTAATCTAACATCATAGTCAATTGATGAAGCTCATGGAACTCATCAGCACGCCTCTTTCGGTAGTGGTTAGAAAGAAATCATTCATGAAACCTCTCTAACAATAGTCCCCAAGAAATAGAAACAATGTCTAGGTGAAGCTTTTGCTCCTCTAATCTCCACCATGTAGACACAAAGCCTCTGAGATGCATAATGGCACATTGAGCTCTAGTATTGCTACTATAAGGATGCAAAATGAAGCATCGATCAAGATCGATCAAACAAGTCTCTTCACTAGAACCATCAAAAGTAGGGGGATGGGCTCTAAGGAGATGCCTCATGTGACCAACAATAGCAGTGTCTCCATCCACCCTATCCCTCACAACATCTGCTCTCGAATGACCCAGACTATGAGAACGCTCCCACTTAGCTCTAGCATCCCGACCATCCTGACGAGAAGGGTACAACTCCTCCTCATGAGATACCTCCTGACAAGGTCCTAAATGATCCACAATCTACTGCAAAAGAGCTAAAGCCTGAGCACCCCTGATCCCTTCAACGTGGTTCTTAGCACGTTGTTCCCCCTGTTGCTCACCCTCATTACCCTAATCGGCATTAAGCCAAGTGCTACGACGAAGAACAAAGGCTCTACCTCTAACTCTGCCTCTGGCTCTACCTGTAGGAGGCATCCTAAAGAAACAAAGAACACATCAAAATAGATCATCATAAGGATGACCTATTCACCAAACTATGACATGAAAGCATAAAAAAAAGACTTTAAAACAATATAACAAGCTCACTCCACACATGCCAAACACAACATAACATAGAAGGCTCATGTACACCAGAGCTCCCAGTGTGAACATGGGCTCTGATACTAGATGTAACATCCCACTACGCAACCCCGAAAGGGTAAGAGCCAAAAGAGGACAAGATAATTTTTTTTTTTAACATAAAGGATAACTTACAAAAAAAGTATTTTCCAAAACAATATATCAACCACATACAAGGCCAAGTATGGTTGAACACAACCAAAAGGAGAGGACTAATCTAGCCTCTAGACAAAATCCCAATAGGAGTAAATAAGATAGCTCCAGAAATTATGCTCTAGAACTTACTACTCTGGAACTTCTTGCTCTGGAACCTTCTATTCTAGAACTTCCTACTCTAGAACTTCTTGCTTTGGAACTTCTTCTCTGGAACTTCTTATTGAACAACATAGAACAACAAGTTGTGTTGTGCTAGAGAACTTTAGCAACAACAACACAGATTATTAACAAGTTGTGTTGTGCTAGATACTTAACAACTTGATATATGAAGGAAGAATATACAGTCATAACTCTATTTTTTTATGAAAATAAGAAAGGAAAGCCATAAAATAATTACCATAGTACACATGAGTCTAATACTAATACTAGAACTCGTAAGCCAAACATAATTATCACATATCTTCTCATTAAATTTATGATTACTTTCTCTCTCTCAAGAGAGTACAATATGCATAAAGGAATAAGTATGAATACAATAGCATTTTCATTAAAAAAATACATCATCTGAAAGATAAATACAGAAGAGTGGATGACTCCAGTTGGTGCTCCAATAACCTGTACACCGGTCCCCAATGGCAGTGGAAATGCCTCCCTACCATGTGGGCTCAAAAGAGGCCACCCCACCATGCTTGAAGATATTCAAAAGACCAAAAAAAAGGTAGTAATACAAGGGCAAGGTAAGGCCAACACTCACATTAATCATGGAGAAAACATGGAAGACAATGCACACAATCAATGTCACAAAAATAAATGTCCATCCAATATCATGACGGGTACTACTCACAACTACCAAGGGCTAGATACTAGAGTGCATATCAGATGGAGTGTCATCATGTGTACTTGAAGGGATGGAACTATATGGAATCAAGTACACCTCTCATAGGGATGAGGAGACTCAATCATGCCCGAATCCATGCCCCGTAGATGGATAACTTAATGCCCTATAGACGGATGGGTCTTCTCGAGTGCATCCTTAGCCTTTACAAGAGCTCAAGGACATGCAAAAGGAATCATTATCTTATTAGTATTTTACCCCATTAATTTTTATTTATTTATCACTTTTTTACTATAACTCTACTACTAGTTCCCTTGGTAGCCACTTGCGGGCCCTAGACCCGTAGAGAGCCACTCCATATGACCACTTTATTACCTAGACCTAAGCTCATATCGTTTAACCAAATGAGGAATAAAAAAAAAATGGAACAAAAATAAAAGTCATTATTTCTTTCATAGAACCATTTAAAACATCCAAGCTAATACTGTTGTAAAAAGACACATTTAACAGCTGTAATTCAACATGAAATGAAGGCATAAAAATTACCTAAAAATTCAAAGTGCCCAGATTAAAATTGTAACCCTGACCCAGTTCGTATTTTTGCATTTCAAGTTGGAATCCACCTTCAATTTTTGACTTTAGGATAAAAAATGAAGTGTTATTCTGAAAAATGTTTTTTTCCCAAACTAGGTAAGAAAAATCATCAAAAAATAAAAGTGCCCAGATTTCAAATCTGCCAAAGACCCAATTGAGATCTTGGCATTTAATCATGAAATGCACCCTTAAATTTCATTTTATCTAGATGGTAATGATCAGCACATAAAAACATGCTTTTCTTTACAAATTGGGTAAAAGAGAAAAATAAGAAAGAGCCCAGAATTCAGATTTTTCCCATCAACCCATTTCATGCTTGCTAGAGATTTATAAAAATCAGCCATACAAAATACTACAGAGCAGAAATAACCATTTAAAACAACCATCATTCAACTCCAAGCAATACAAAAAAAATAAAAAATAGAGGAGTTCCTCCAATTTTCATGAGACAGAAATAACCCAGATCAAAAAGAAAAATACCAGCCATACAACAATGAAGATTAACAGAAATGGAGAATTTCTCAATGAAGAAGGCACAACCAAGCTCCAAAATTAGATACCAAGCAAGAATTGGGTTGATTTCAACAATTTACTACCCACAAATTCTTCTCAAAAAAAAAATTCACAATCTCCCCAACTAAGTCACCAAAATCATGGGGCTTCCTCCTCCATGCAAAATAATAAATTTCTCTTTTTTCTCACCAATAATAATGATCCCTTAAACAAATCTCCCTTTCCTTTTATATTTTCCCCAACACCATAAAAAAATAAATAAAGCATTTGATAAAATTAGCTATTAAGGCTCCCCTAAAAAGAAACAATTAATTAAAGTCACAAAATGCAACATTAAATACACGTGGCTCCCCCAAAAGGATTAGTAAATATTTAAATAAAATATTTAAAATCTCAAGAAAATAACAATTTGAATCTCCAAATAATTAACCACCATAAAATACCATATTTAAAACATGTGAAGATGCCAATGGAACCACATCAAAACATTGACAATCCAAATTAAATATATATATATATATATATATATATATATATATATATATATATATATATATATATATAATCACATAAAAGATTAATGAAAACCAAGACCAAATACCTCAATGAGACAAGCCAGAAAGTCACTTATGCCAGAAGGGTGCTCCAGACGTTACTGTTAGGTAACCAAATGGAAGACAACAACACAAAAACACTGTCCTAATAGGGTATAGTGGGCTAGGGTAGGGGACATTTGGCCTGTAACTACCTCTAGTAACCACCATTAGGGAATGAGAGTATGCTCAGGCCTATGAATTTAGGTGGAGTCAATACTCAGTACCTGCATCACTCCAATCAAACATTAAAGTACATGTGTATGAATCAAATATCATATATCTAAAGCAACATTAACCATTATGAAAAAGAGTCGTGATATCATAAGCCTCTCAATTACGAGTGTTATGACATCATCCTTTTCTTGTGCATAATCATACATAAGCAAAGACAATGATATATACATAAAAATATAAGCATGTAATCCATCATAATATCTAACCATGTAAGCATGAAATCTAGCATAAACAATAATCATCTCAACAACATAACAACATATAAACATATAAGCATGCAAACATGTAAGCCAGCATAATAGTCATGGAATTACACCTCTCAGGTGTCAATACAAAATAATGAAGGGATGAATAGTGTAAATACAAAATATACAATTATCAAAATCCATCAAAGAAATACCACAACAAAATACAAACATGGGGGTTGTTACATTATCCAAGTATAGCAATATTTGTAATAAGACCCAATGGTGGATAATAGCATGGTTTCCTCCCTACCGCATGGTACCCGAAGGTCCACTCCTTTCGTGCTAGGAGATAATGATAGGTCCACAATACAATCAAACAAACAACAAAGGATAGACATTACATTGCATGTCTAATAAACACATAACAACATGACAGTGTCCATATTACATGATCACTAATAAAATCCCACAGGAAACTACAGTAACAAAGGTGACTCTCCATAAGAGACCACAAACATGCTTTAGGATAGAGTTTCATCACATAGTTGTTCTAGGTTACCCTGGTGAATCTTCCTAGACTACTAGCCCTCATCCAAAGTTACCCTAGCAGTCTCTACTGATTCCCAGCCCCTAGACATACTCATGTGGAGTCAAATTACCTTTTAGGAAGACAACGTAGATGACTAGGCCATTCAGGCCTTCTCAACCTACCCTAATCTATAAAAGAATTAAGGCACTAGGTGAGGCATTTCGTTTATCCTAATTATTTAATGAACCTTGGGTTTATTTATTAAGCTTTTCACTGAACTACAAAAACCCATGATAGGTTACCCTAGCAACCACTTAGGGTTCTAGCCCCTATCGCAAGCCACTCTTCCTATAAATATGACATACCATCACAATATCAATGACTGCCAACATTTGTATAAATCAACGCCATGATAAAACATATCTCATTCATGGTCCAATCATGGAATAATTCAAACATCTCAAAGGTAAAAAATAACTCATGCATGGAAAACTCCCCAAATAGATCATGGTATTAAATCATGAATAAACAAATATTAAAAGTTCTTTTCTTTAAAATCGACACTCTAGCCTCTAGAAGAAAAGGATCCATTAAGCACGAAAAGTAAAATCTCGAAGGATCACATCATTCACATGGCATAAACCATATAATCTCATAATACCTCCAAGGTGGTAACATATACATCATGCTTGGCTTAATTCCAAAATACCACATAGGTATGATATGTAATGAGCATGGCCAAATTTTGTAAATAACAATATCAAATTAATTCCATGTCTCACATAAAATAAACAAATCAAATGAACCCCAAAACAAAAACAAGATATTTAACCTCACAAGCTTCCTTGAGATCAAAAACATAATAGAAGAATAGCTCAGACCACAATCTCTTTATACACAAATTACTAGCCAAACACTTGAAAACATAATTCTAAGGACTAGCCACTCCTTTAAAATGATAACATGGCTACTATTATATTATAAACAAATATATATATATATATATATATATATATATATATATATATATATATATATATATATATATATATATATATATATATAAGATCCATCAAATATAACCATAAATCTTTATGAGCTAAATTAATAAAAGATAACTCATTGACATAATTAAATGATTAATAGTGTAAAAAAAATCCATCTATGATCATACCTCAATAAGAATAACATAAATTCTTAACATTTTCTAACCAACCATAAAAGAGCTAACCAATTCTAATACACATATATGTGTACTAGTTCCATGTATAATATAATTCTGAAAGAAAACAACATTCAATAAATCAACCAATTAACCTTGACCAAGGTAGACATTGGAAATCCAAGCAACAATACATATCAATTTCCCAACAAAAGAGTCCCAACTAATTTCGCTAGACGCAACATTACAAGAAGACTACAATAGCTTTTTAAAAAAAATCAAATCTTAATAGACAATGACCCTAGGGAAGAGGATTCGTTAACACACTGTAAGGTAACACATACGGGTTTGCTAACACATAGTTTGTTAACACATTTTGGTTTGCTAACACAACGTTTGTTAACACATATTTGTTTTCTAACATATAGTCTACAAACACACAGTTTCACTAACACAAACCACTACATGCTAAATTAAACATAAACTAAATTTAAGTTTATTTCAAACTACAATATATGTTCGCACAATTAGAAACCATGCATCATGCAAGTGAAAGACAACTAAGTAAATATATCTTATATAAGAATCAAGTAACAAAATCGACATGCAATCATAATGAACTTTAAGTTATCAAAATAATTTCCTAAAAACAACAAAAAGTTTAGATGGTTGCACATGCACCATGAAGAATGCATGTCATGCAAACACATATTAAATAAGGTTAATATACCTACACTTAATACAGAACAATATCATATCAGTTTAATTTCAGCGAACTTAGAAATTCGTGCCTAAGAGCGAGCAAATTATATCTCAAGATTCATGTAACTAATCAGCCAAACTATGTATTTCATTGGTGACAAAATAAAACTCAGAAAAGCGTATATATAGATGCCACCAAGCTCAAGTTAGCTACAGTCTATCAATACACAAATGGAAAAAGCAAAAAGTATATAAATAAAAACCAAGTGATTCAATAAGTTTGTTATTCAGAGGGTGAAGAAAGGAGAGCTGCATCGGCTGCACTTAACAAAGTTTTTTTTAATAAAGCCAAGAATGAGGAAAACCTTTCTGAGAGATTTGAACCATTTCTATCACCTAGAAATTGTGGTGCTGATTATAGGGATTAGCGATCCAAAGGTAAAATAGAATAAATGTCATAACAAGAAATTACTACGAAACCTATCCAGATATAAGCTGGAAACTTATTCAGCATTACAAAACTAACAAGAACATAAAGAATGACTAAAAATGAGAATTTAGCCCCAGTGGCACCAAAATTAATTTGCAAGGCATGAGAATGGATAAAGTGTGTATAAAATAGATGAGTGAAAGGTTTGTAAGAGTAAAGAATGAAACAACAATATGATTACCTAAATAACAGAGATGTAAAACCTCAACAACATTCTATGCTTAAGCTTTGCAACTGCATTAGATGCCAACAGAATTAGGTAGGTTATAAACTATATATGCCCTACCATGCTCAAGTGCTACCACAACAATAGGTAGGGGATGGAATCAGGGAGGTTATTTAAACTTCTCCACCCTTCTATAAATTGGTATTGTAGCTGTGACAGATTGCTAATGGAAACAAGGAGGATAAATATTCCATGAAAATATTAAATATAATCTACTTACCAATCAGGGTAATGCCATGTGACAATAAATAGATCAACATTTTCAGCCAGGACTCTAAGTAGATGGCATTAAGAGAAAATATGCAATGATATATGAATATCGAGCTGGACACCAAGAAAAGCGGTGCACCAAGGTAGACTAAAAATAGATAAATCCAGTCAGAAAGCACCATTGAGAGTGTTACCAATTAACAAGATGGAGGGAATTATTATGCAAAGGTAATCTTAGATTCCCCAGATCGCAAATGACAGCCAACATAAGGATTTCCTAGAGGTTTATGTTGAGAAAATTTCCTTAAGATCTAAGGATTCAAGGTACAACAACAGCGTGGTACAAATGATTAAACCCCATAGACAACTTGCAACACAGGAAGAATCTAAAAGGCAAAGAGGGACGCATTGGCATCCCAGAAGAAACTTCAAGAATTCAAAATAATTTCATAAACTAATAAATACTTCAATTTTGATAAATAGAATAATTCATATTATTATATTTCTTATATTAAATTGCAGAATATTATTCTAATTTGCTAAAAAAAATTAATTATTATTTTTCCTTGTTTTTCTTTTATTTTTCTTTTAATAGCTCAATCTAATAATTTCATTGTTGTATACAGGTTTGGGTGAGATTTTATTTTCCATGTCAAGCAAATATGTTTGCAATATAACATAATTCAATTATAATACTATTCATAAATTTTATTCAACTTTATGCAAACTAAAGGAGAAAACTTGTTTAAGTTTGTTAGCTGAGTTGAAACAAAATCTGAAACTTCTATCAATCCTGCTCATAACACTAGTAATTTGACAAAGAAATCCAAAACAATCTAGAACAATAATATGCTTGCAATCAAAATCTAAGATGAAATCTTTTCTAGAACAATTGTCATGCAAAAATTTCCTAAAAGCTACTGCCGTGGAAATTCTTCAGAAGAATTTCTGTGAATGAAATTGCACACATAAAAGCCTTTTTAATGCATTTAATTAATTCCAATTCATAAAACTTAACTGATTGTAAATCATGCATTCCAAAATTGATCAATCAGTTCTAACTCAACCATTTAACTCCAGATCACATTTTCAACTCCAAATCCAAATTTGTAACATGTTGAAAACAATTTCTTTGAAAATATCTATTTTCACATAAATCCTATTAGCACAAGTAATTTCAACAATTACATTTAATTATTAAATAACTTTTAACAAAATTAACATTCACTTTTAAAGTAAATAACTTGTTAATTTAATTTAATAAATTAAATCATAACATAAACATTTTAATCTAATATTTAAAGAAAATATATATTAAATCAATTATGTTAATTGAATAATCATTTAACTAAAATAATGAATTCCCAAACAAAACAACACAAAGGAGATCGACAGGATAAGACTAAACAACAAACGACAACAGATGACAAATGGATACTCGTTCTATGAAAAACAATGGCTAAATGAGGACCTACCAATATCTTTGAATAAACATATTTCCACTGGGTTAGGGCACACTCAAACCTGACAAGAAGGTGGAGCCACTACCCGGTACCTGTAACTGCATAAAACATCACTTGTTAAACATATAAACATATATCAGCAAACACACTGTGAAGAAGAGTCATAACGTAGTAGGATACTCACGAGTGAGTAGTGCAACACTGTCTTCTTCACCAAGACTGACAAGCATTATTTTACCATACACATCAAATACATCAAGATAATCTCATAAAAACACTAAAGCAACATAAACCATATCTCAGATGTGTCTATCACAATATCATCACACAAACACAACTAGATGATCACGATATCAAATGTATCATCCACAAAATATAACAACTAACATAGCATTTGTGTCATAACTAGAAGAAAATAATATAGTATCCAAAATAGCCAAACGACTAGCAATCAACCATAAGCAAATTGAAACACATAGTAGCAACTGGAGGGGTACTACATCCTCCCCCCTAGGAAAAGGCTTACTCCTGGAAGCCACAAGATACGGTACAACATGCACATCATAAAAAATGTCAAGTGCACAACACAAACATAATAAGTTTCAGTCTAACAAAGGAAACAAGAAATAAAAATATAAAATCGCTCCTTCCACTAAAAGACTACTCGCTATTAGTTAGGGAACATTCCTTAGGGTCCTCATCTGAGTCCATAATTTCCTTCTAGGAAGTGGAACGTTGTGTACGAAGGCTTTCCTTCTCTTCCTTAGACAAAGTAGGTGTGTTACATCCACACCCCAACAGCCAATCCTGAATAGTGGACAGTTTCTTCACTTTAACTAGGTGTCCCGATTCTTCAATCCTTTTCCATTTTTCCATTTTGACCTGAGAGAGAGCCTGGGCCAAGGTCTCGTCATCAGATTTACAAGGTGGAGCTTCTAGTGTGAAATTTTCTTTGATGACCACACCTTTTTGATCAACCTGAGGTTCCTACTGCTCCACATGCTCACTCTCATGATAACTCTAAGGGGAAGTATCTTGGTAGTGAGCCCCACGCCCACCACCTCATCCTTGACCATGATCCCTACTTTGACATCTAGGCGTGGTCCTACATAAAATCAAGGCTAGTCTCAGTTACAAGAGAAACAAACAAACAGGAAACACGAATGCAAATTTTAACACCTAGGACAACGTAATGGGCCCAAAAATGTCTAAAGTACCTAGTGTTAGAACCTTGTGCTCGGATACCACCTGTAATGCCCCACCAGGAAATCTAATAAAAAAAAGCATAAAGTAACAAATTAACTGAATAATTTTTTTTTAAAAAAAGTCATGCGATAAAAAAAATGTCTTAAGGATTCCAAGATGATGTTACCTAAACATTACAAATAAGAACATCATGCCATATTATTAAAGTCATTAAAAATAAGTACAAATCACATTAATGAATGATCCACTTTCATAAACTTTAAATAGTCAAGATATATACATATCTAGATTACACCAAGTGAGATTTTAATAAATCTCGATACATCATAATGTTGATACAATGAGTACACTCATACACATGAGGTAAATATAAAAATAAGATAATGATCTCCTCAAAACTAACATCCACGTCTTCGAACATGTTCAACGTCCATCGTCATGAACAAGAAATTGACAGGAACCTGCTCCATGAACAATGTTATCCAAGTATAGCAATATCTTTGAGAGGACCCAATGGTGGATAATAGCACAGTTTCCTCCCAACCGCGTGGTACCCGTAGGTCCACTTCCTTCGTGCTAGGAGATAATGATAGGTCCACCAAACAATATTAAAAACAAAAAAGAATATACATTACATTACATGGCTGACAAACACATAACAACATGACAATATCTGTAACGCCCGTCGTGCAAACCCCAGAGAACACACACATAATGCGAATAATTTTTTTTTTAAATAATAAAAGTAACATGTAATAACATTAACCAAAATCACATAGCATAACACATAACATTAATACACTTGGTTCTCTGGGGCACGCGAGGTTACATCGCAACAACTAAACAGAATAAAGATAAAGAAACTAACATAACCATTTAATTTATGAAAACCATATACAATGATACAACCGATAGCCATGATGCGAGTATGATAACATCGCATAACTACATCCATGATAAATCTTTTAACAAGATCCAAATTAAACCTAACTATTACATCATTGGTATAATGTTACATTACAATTTTCTTGATACATGAAATTACATTGAATTTCCCAACATGGGAATTGATACAAGAATGATGAACATGAAGTACAACTGATCACTGGAACATCTGCACTGCGGAAAGCTGAGAAGACAAGATGCTGATGGGGAACCCAACGGGTGCAGAGCACGTTCCACCCAACCATGTGAATTACAAGTAACTCACCCCCCGTGCTCAGAGGTAACGAGGAAGTGAACCTGACCATGAATGTCGTCCGACTCAACAACAACACGACACAAAACAAGTACAACCCAAGTATGCAATGCAAAACCATCAACGTACTCAAATCACATAACAAGTAAAACCAAGAACTCATTACGATAACATGAAGTACTAACACTTAACAATCATGAATCAAATCACAAGAATTCAAAGAAACATCACAAAGAGATATCATCCAGAGGCAACAATAACAAAGCACAAGGGTGTCAAGTGGAGAGTGTCATCGCATATCTCTCATGGGATTCTCTTGGCCCTTCCCCCAACTGAGGCGCCGGCACCCATCTATGGATCTCCTGGCCCTTCCTCCTAACTGAGGCGCCAGCACCCATCTATGGATCTCCTGGCCCTTCCTCCTAACTGAGGTGCCGGCACCATAGGGTAGCTTATGCGGAGTCAATAGTCACTCATGAAGACAAGACTATGACCATGCCGACCACGGCCTTCTCAATCTATCACTAGTCTAGGGTAGCACTAGTGCATAGCCGAGGAATCCAATGTTTTATTATCTTTTGTTTTTAAACTACCCAACCCCCTAAATCTATTATTTAGGTTATCACTTGTTTACTACTCTTTCGTGGGTTATCCTGGCCCTTCCTCATCCGAGGCGCCGGCGCCCATGAAGAGCCACTCTCCCTCCTATGACCCCTAACATATCTCAAAACAGGCAAGGGTTGGACCAAATCATAAAACATAATACTCGAATCCTCACATGCGAGGTAGTATTCCTCTCGCGACAATCCATAACAACTATCATAAGAAACGCCCAACCCTTCCAAGCACAAATTACAAAGCTTCGAAACTAAAGGTGTAATCAATACGAAGACAACTCCAACAATAAACATGCCTCTGGACTAAGGTTAAAATACGATAGGGTTCCCACGGGTCAACACAAAGTTAAAAGGAAATACATATGACATAACAGGAAAGTTCACATCACAATTACAAGGTTGCTCCAGTAAATTTGTTTTCCAAAACCGATTATGTAATTAAATGCGATTTGTCTCAAGTAGGTTCATAACCTCGATTACAGACTAATTCTTGTCAAACAAATTTGTTTAATCCAAAACATTACTTAAACAATGCCCTTTTCATTATATATAAAAAGAAATTAATTAACTATATACCAATTTATTCCTTTAAGTACAATACAAACTATATGCTTAAAACATAATAAATTTCATTAAAATAAATAATTATAATTTGATTTGAAATATAATATAATTTTATTTTAATTAATTAATTAATCAATTTATTTTTAAATAAACACATCATAATTATATTTCTAAAAAGAAAATAAAAAAAAAACATGTTAAAATGAATATACACATACATACATATATATATATAAATATATATATATATATAATAAATAATAAATAAATAAAAAAAACTAAAATTTAAAACACAGAAAAAAACTTTTAAAAAGGGCCGTAGCCCTGACTGCCCGCGGCAGTCTTAGTGACTGCCGCGCACAGCAGTCATTAAGACTGTTGCGCACGATAGTCTAAGACTACCGTGGGCAGTACAATCCGCAGGGGGGTGAGGTCGAGGGTACGGCTTCGGCCATCCTTCGTCCTCCCCTCTGCAAATAAAATTTTTTATTTTTATTTTATTTCTAAAACATAATTTCGGTAAACGAAATTAATATAAACCCATATAAATCATAATAATTTTGATTTTCTAGCAAATACAAACGAATTTTTTTGATTTCAATCAATAAAAATTATTTATAAGACAAGCGTACGGCCGACGGCCGACGCATATTTATATAAGCAATATTAAAATTATATATATATATATATATATAGATACCCAGAGGATAAGAGTAATAACAGAGTAAAATACCCTGGCTAAAATACAGAAGATAAAAGTAATTGACAGAGTAAAATACCTTGACTAAAAATACAGAAGATAAATGTAATATTTATACATATAAATATATATATATGCATGAAAGAATATATATATATATTATGTGTATATACTCATTTGCATTAAAACCCAGAGAGTAAATACAGAAAACAAATAAGTCCATCATAATTTTTAACATATTGAGAAAACCCCAAATTTTATTTTCTTCAATTACTGAATCATTTTTCTTTTCTAAAAACCTATTTTGATAAATGGTATGTTTCAGAAGATCGGGGTTCTTGATTTGACAAAATTTGAATAGTATAATTTCTAATATTTTCTTTGTTTTCTAATCTAATAATTTGCTCTAGTTTCAGTTTTCAACAGAAGTTCTCTATGTTCACAAAAAATATTTTTAATAAGATCTATTTTTCTTTTCAGAAAAAAACAGAGAATAGAAAGGGTACGAGAAGAAAAACTACGAGAGGAACCTGGCGTCCAACGCAAATTTGAAGATGCCTGCTTGACTCTGATGCCCTCGAGCTTGATTTCCAATTCTTAGTCCAGACGAACTCACAATCCCTTGAGAAACTTCAACTTTCTGATCTTCTCTCTGTGTGTGTATCCACCTCTCAAGAATTCATAATTAAATAAAATATATTGCCCATCCTCAAAACTCTCCAAAAATCCCAGATTAAAAGAAAAATCCATTCTTTAAAACTAGCTTTTTCCCAACTCTTAATTCCTATTGGCTCACATTGTCTTTTTATTCTTTTATTGCTTTAATTCCTGTTTTGCCACTTTTCTTGCACCTCACATTGCATATTTATTTTAAATAAATTATTCACATAATTATCCACCACCAATTTAATTGATTAAAATAATTAAGCCATATTTAATATTTAATTATTAATTAATTGCAATATCAGATTTTCAAAAATAATTAAAATATTTAAATATTTACTTACAATTTACTCCAGCATTAAAATAAATAATTTATTTCAATCATTAAGATAGATCATAATTATAAATGCCCTCATAATAAAATAAGACAAAACACAAACACAACAGACAAAGACGACAATTACACAAAAACAACAACTATACCAAACAAATGAGACAACCTGACATCATGGAATGGGAGGACTTCATCGTCACCTCTGTATCAACATTTATCCGTTGGGTTATTTGGTGCTCGCCCTGTCCTGCCGAAGCAGGTGGAATCGAGACTTGTACCTGCAGTCCTGCATACAAACGAAGTTGTGTACATGTGCATATATACATATATATCAAAGCATTAAATCAAATACTGCATTGTGAGAAGGAATCACAACATAATAGGGAACTCGCGAACAAGTGATGCTATATTGTCCTTCGTCACACCTATTCTAACAATTGTAACATAATCAATAAATTGCATTTCTAACTAACAATCATCTCATAACATATTAAATTAAATAACTGCATCATATCATAATTCAGAAAAATCAACTGATATAACCAACCATAATTTCATATAAAGTAATCATGTCCAAAATGAAATAACATCATCATCTAATGTTTAGCAAGCCAAATCAAACAATCATAGTATCATCTCAGTATCCAAGCAAAGCACAGAAAATAATAAGTCTAAACAGTATGAGGGGTATTACAATATTCAGATTACATGATCACTAATAAACTCCCAGAGGAAACAATAGTAACAAAGGTGACTCTACATAAGAGACCACAAACATGCTTTAGGACAAAGTGTCATCAAATAGTTGTTCTAGGTTACCACGCTGAATCTTCCTAGACTACTGGCCCTCATCCAGAGTTACCCTAGCAGTCTCTACTAATTCCTGGCCCCTAGACATACTCATGTGGAGTCAAATTACCTTTTAGGAAGACAACGTAGATGACTAAGCCATTCCACAACTTCTCAACCTACCCTTAATCTATACAAGCATTAAGGCACTAGGTGAGGCATTCCATTTATCTCAATTATTTAATGAACCCTAGGTTTATTTATTAAGGTTTTCATTGCATTAAAAAAACCCACGATAGGTTACCCTGGCAACCACTTAGGGTTTCGGCCCCTATCGCAAGCCACTCTTCATATAAACATGACACAACATCACAATATCAAGGATTGCCAACATTCGTACAAATCAATGCCATAATAAAGCATATCTGATTCATGGCCCAATCATGGAATAATTCAAACATCTGAAAGGTAACAAATAAATCATTCATGGAAAATTCCCAAAATAGATCATGGTATTAAAGCATCAATAAAAAAATATTAAAATTTCTTTTCTTTAAAATCAACACTCTAGCCTCTGGAAGAAAAGGTACACATAACTCAAAATCAAATACAAAGGAAAGCCATTAAGCACAAAAATAAAATCTCGAATGATCACATCATTCACATGGCATAGACCATATAATCTCATAATACCTCAAAGGTAACATATACATCATGCTTGGCTTAATTCAAAAATACCACATAGGTATGATATGCAACGAGCATGGCCAAATTTTGTAAATAAGAATATCAAACGAATTCCATAACTCACATAAAATAAACAAATCAAATAATTATAACAACAAAGAATCCCAAAACACAAACAAGATATTTAACCTCACAAGCTTCCTTGAGATCAAAACTATAATAAAAGAATAGCTCATACCATAATCTATTTATACACAAATTATTAGCCAAACACTTGAAAACAGAATTATAAGGACTATCCTCTCCTTTAAAATGATAACATGACTACTATTATATTATAAAAAAATATGTATATAAGATCCATCAAATATAACCATAAATCTTTAGGAGCTACATCAACAAAAGATAACTCATTGACATAGTTGAATGTTCAATATTGTAAACAAACTCCATCTATGATCATACCTCAATAAGAATAACATAAATTCTTAACATTTTATAACCAACCATAAAAGAGCTAACCAATTCTAATACATATATATGTGTACTAGTTCCATGTATAATATAATTCTGAAAGAAAACAACATTAAATAAATCAACCAATTAACCTTGACCAAGGTAGACATTGGCAATCCAAGCAAAAATACATATCAATTTCACAACAAAAGAGTCCCAACTAATTTCGATAGATGCAACATTACAAGAAGACTACAATAGCTTTTAAATTGTTTTCAAATATTAATATACAACAAACCTAAGGAAGAGGATTTGTTAACACACTATTAGGTAACACATACGGGTTCTCTAACACACAGTTTGTTAACACTTATTGGTTTGTTAACACACCGTTCGTTAACACATCTATGTTCACTAACACACAGTTCTGCTAACTCAAGCCACTACATGATAAATTAAACAAAAACTAAATTTATTTTTTTATCAAACTACAATCTGTGTTCATAAAATTAGAAACCGCGCATCATGCAAGTGAAAGAAAACTAAGTAAAGATATCTTATACAAGAATCAAGTAGCAAACTCGTCATGCAATCATAATGAACTTTAAGTTATCAAAATAATTTCCTAAAAACAACAAAAACTTCAGATGGTTGTGAATGCACCATGAAGAAAATGCACATCATGCAAACAAATATTAAATAAGGTTAATATACCAAAACTTAATATAGGCCAATACCATATTAGTTTAATTTGAGTGAACTTAGGAATTCATGCCTAAGTTCAAGCACATTATATCTCAAGACTGATGTAACTAATCAACCAAACTATGTATTTCATTGGCGACAAAAGAAAACTAAGAAAGGTGTATATATAGATGCCATCAAGCTCAAGTTAGCTATATTCTATCAATACACAAGTAGACAAAGCTAAAAGTATAAAAATAAAACCAAAGTGATTCAATAAGTTTGTTACTCAGAGGGCATCTAAAAGAGAGTTGTGTCGGCTATACTTAACAAAAAATTTTTTAATAAAGCCAGGAATGAGGAAAATCCTAATGAGAGATTTGAATCATTTATATCACCTAGAAATTGTGGCACTGATTATAGGGATCAACGATCCAAAGGTAAACTAGAATAAATGTCATAACAATAAATTACTACGAAACCTATCCAGATATAAGGAGGAAACTTATTCAGCATTATAAAACTAACAACAACATAAAGAATGACTAAAAAGGAGAAATTAGTGCACGTGGCACCAAGATTAATTTGCAAGGCATGAGAATGGAGAAAGTGTGTATAAACTAGCTGAGTGAAAGGTTTGTAAGAGCAAAGAATGAAACAACAGTATGATTACCTAAACAGCAGAGATGCCAAACCTCAACAACATTCTATGCTTAAGCATTGCAATTGCATTAGATGCCAATAGAATTAGGAAGGTTATTAAATCTATACACCCTACCATGCTTAAGTGATGTAGTGATAGGTAGGGGATAAAATCAGGGAGGTTATTTAAACTTCCTCACCCTTCTATAAACCGGTGTTGCAGTTGTGAAAAATTGCTAATGGAAACAAGGAGGATAAAGATTCCATGAAAATATTAAATATAATCTACTTATGAGTCAGGGTAACGCCATGTGACAATAAATAGATCAGCATTTTTAGCCAACACTCTAAGTAGATGGCGTTAAGAGAAAATATGCAATTATATATGAATATCAAGCTGGAGACCAAGAAAAGCGGTGCATCAAGGTAGACTAAAAATAGATAAATCAAGTCAGAAAGCACCATTCAGAGTGTTACAAATTAACAAGATGGAGGGAATTATTATGCAAAGATAATTTTAGATGCCCCAGCTCGAAGCTGGCAGCCAACATAAGGATTTCCTAGAGGTTTATGTTGAGAAAATTTCCTTAAGATCTAAGGAATCAAGGTACATCCACTGCGTGGTACAAATGATTAAACCCCACAGACTACCTATGACATAGGATGATTCTAAAAGGCAGAGAGGGACGCATTGGCATCATAAAAGAAACTTCGAGAATTCAAAAGAATTTCATAAACTAATAAATACTTGAATTTTGATAAATAGCATAATTCATATTAGCTATATTTCTTATATTAAATTGCGGAATATTATTCTAATTCGTTGAATTTTCTTAATCATTATTTTTCCTTGTTTTTCTTTTATTTTTCTTTTAATAGCCCAATCCAATTATTTCATTATTGTATACAGGTTTGGTTGAGACTTTATTTTCCATAACAAGCAAATACATTTGCAATATAACATAATTCAATTATAATACTATTCAGAAATTTTATTCAACTTTATGCAAACTAAAGGAGAAAACTTGTTTAAGTTTGTTAGCTGAGCTAAAACAAAATTTGAAACTTCTATCAATCCTGCTCAGAACACTAGTAATTTGATGAAGAAATCCAAAATATTCTAGCCCAATAATATGCTTGCAATCAAAATCTAAGATGAAAGCTTTTCCAGAACAACTGTCATTAAAAAATTTCCTAAAAGCTACTGCCATGAAAATTCTTCAAAAGAATTGTCATGAATGAAATTGCACAAATAAAATCCTTTTTAATGGATTTAATTAAATCCAATTCATAAAACTTAACGTATTGTAAATCATGCATTCCAAAATTGATAAATCAGTTCTAACTCAACCATTTCACTCCAGATCACATTTTCAACTCCAAATCCAAATTTGTGACATGTTGAAAACAACTTGTTTGAAAATATCTATTTTCACATAAATCCTATTTGCACATGTAATTTCAACAAAATTTACATTTAATTAAATAACTTTTCACAAAATTAACATTCACTTTTAAAATAAATAACTTGTTAATTTAATTTAATAAATTAAAACATAACATAAACATTTTAATCTAATATTTAAACAAAATATATATTAAATCAACTATGTTAATTGAATAATCATTTAACTAAAATAATGAATTCCCAAATAAAACAACACAAATGGGATTGACATGAAAATACTAAACAACAAATGACAACGAATGATAAATGGATACTCATTCAATGAAGAACGATGGCTAAATGAGGACCTGTCAATATCTCTGAATCAACATATTTCCATTCAGTTAGGGCATGCTCAAACCTGACAAGGAGGTGGAGTCGATACCCAATACCTATAACTACATAAAACATCACTTGTTAAATATATAAACATATATCAGCAAACACACTGTGAAGAAGAGTTGCAATGTAGCAAGATACTCACGAGTGAGTAGTGCAACACTGTCTTCTTCACGAAGACTAACAAGCATTATTTTACCATACGTATCAAATACATCAAGATAACCTCATAAAAACTCTAAAGCAACATAAACCATATCTTAGATGTGTCTATCACAATATCATCACACAAACACAACCAAATGATCATGATATCAAATGTATCATCCACAGAGTATAACAACTAACATAGCATTTGTGTCATAACTAGAAGAAAAATAATATAGTATCCAAAACAACTAAACGACTGGCAATCAACCATAAGAAAACTGAAACATATAGTAGCAACTGGAGGGGTACTACATTTTTCCTTTTTTGTCCAAATTGGACATGTCAAGCCAAATGTACAAGTGTGAAACCAAATCTATAAGGGAGCTACAATTTTTGAGTATTTTTGGTTAAAATAATGATGACAGTAAATTCCACATTCTTAAACTCACAATGCTTTTATATTGAATGATACTCATTCACACACACACATGCATTAACAAAACAATGATGTCTTGCTATCGATAGGAACTATAGTAACAAAACAAATAAAAAATGATGGCACTCTTAAATTTAAATTCCAGAAGATGTAATGTTGTTAATATTTATATTTTGCCAACATTAAATTAGATGTGGTAAAACCTACAATTTTTTTCCTGCTTTAGTCTCAACAACCCTTGTATTTATTTTTTATTGCTTGATTAGTTCTCTTTCATATGCTTTGTATTTCAGGTTTTGTTGGACTATGGTGTGGCCCTCTTTCTATTGCCTATTTTAATAGTTTGCAACCCTCCCTAACTCTTCTTTATCCTACCACCTCTCTCTCATCGTAACCTTCTTCCACTCAATCTGCCTTTCAACATGGATGACATACTTAATATTCCCAATATACCTTACTCCACCTCTTCTCTTTTAGTGCAATCCCTTCTATAGATCTATTCCACCTTTTTATTTGTTTCAAGCAATCATATCTCTTTTAGTGAAATCGCTTCCATATATCTATTTTATAAAATTTAAAGAATATAATTTATGATTATATTGTATAATATAAATATTATTAATATATATAAGCATATATTTTAATCTTTCAATTTATTTATAATGATTAAATATGCATAAATTTATATGTATACTTGAAATTTTATTATATATATATATATATATATATATATATATATATAATTTATTTTACCCAAGAAAAGTTATCCCTCTTATTCCATTTAATGTTATAAAGAAAAGTTCCTTTCCCCAAGTTCATAAATGCAAATAAATAGACCTAAGGTTTTGATAATTTCCAAATGGTTATCTCCCTTCTAGAATCCCCTTTTTGTTTTCAAAAAGACTAGGGCCTAAATTCAATCCATACCCAATCTTTAGTAGTAAATTTTGCAATTTGGAAGAATTAAAGGTTCATTTAACTATGGCACACATATGATAAAATAAACATTTACAATTAACTTTTTTTCTATACTAATTATGGTCAATATACAATTCTTCCAACTTTCATTCAAAATAGTGGGGCACCCTTGTATATCTTTTATATGTAAGGAATAAATAATAAGTTTGAAACCATTTATTACAACACCCCCTTATTTTCACAAACACCTTGTTCACAAAACATTTCTTGGAAATTTGTTTCTTTTCAAAATTTCTTTAATTATTTTCTTATCTAAATTCCTCTTAAATAAAAAATAACATGTATTCATTTAGTTCATATTCTAACCATTAAGGTATGACATAATCAAATACAAATGAAAACTCTAGAGAAACATTCCTCATGGATACATAAGTCAGTCTCCTTTTATAATTTCCACAAAAATGGCTTTTTTTTTTTAAAACATCATAGGTTGAAGTTCCAAGGTAATCCACATCATTTTCAAATGTACCTAAAAGGATAGACCACAAGAAAAAAATGGAAATAGATTATTTGGCCAAAATATCTCCTCCCAACTATATGATTGAAAATAAAATCCACCCCTAAGCTAGGGTCACATAACTTTCCCAAAACGTCAGACCCACATAACACAACCTTTAAACCAACACTTGTCACAAGAATTTTCATACAAGGTTTCACTACATAATATTTACCTTACTAAACTTCCCCTATATTTAAGCACAAACTTGGTATTCATGTAGAAAGGAGGAAACCCAAGACAAACCCAAAAATCACCACTATCAGCAAAAGTCACAAAATATTCAACATAGATATACCCAAATAAATGAAAACAATTCAACATTAATTTACACATCAACACAAATCAAATCATAGAGGGTAGATCTTACCAAGAGATTTTCCAACCAAAATATGGAATCAAGCAATAATTGATCATAGGACCCATTAGAATCAAGAAATAATTGATCATACTTTATGTCATTAAGATATCACCACTTATGGGAGTAACTTATTAAAATCTACATTTTGATCGATACTACTACTAGTAGACACTAAATACCAATCATCATCTCCATATTAATAGGTCTACTCACACTTGTAGTATGTAATCACCTAACCTAATATAATCTATCTGATAAACATAATAATACTACCGATAATTGAACATATTAAATCAATGCATACTTATATAGACAAGGAATGGAACACATCTGATTACCACAAGAAATCACAACCATTAGTTACATAGGATTAATCAGTTAAAACCACATCCATTAACAATAAAAAATTTGAACATCTTCGATGTATAGAAGCAACGATCATTCATCTGTAATATCTAAACATAGAAGAACATTAAATATTGGGAATAAGCCATTAACAATTTGAGGAATCAATAGGACCACAGAACACAAGGTCTTACACTTTCTTGCAACTTTTATTGAGATTACAAAGGGAGGTTTTCTAATTTTTGGAAAATAGTCACCACAAACAAATGGATTGGAGACTTAAAAATATAAAAGAGGTTATTATGGAGGGACACTACAATGCCCTTTTTATTTATAGGGGAAATTTGTAGGTTCCATGGATTTTGAGATACGACCTATTGAATTTTAGTAGTTTTTCACACTTGCTCTTAAGAGAAAGTGTCAACATAGTGCAACTCGCAATGATTAGGAGATATGGTATATGAAACATGATCTTACCTAGAATAAACCCATCTAGATAGATGTATTAGGACTCTTTATTTAATCCCATAATCCACATAATGAAAATTATTCTTTCTTGCAACTTTTCATTGAATGCAAATGATTATTTTATAAAATTTTGAAAAAATATTTTCATGAAAGAATGAGTTTGATATTTCAAAAAAAAAGAAGAGGTTATTATGCATGGACCTTATGTGACCTTATAGGTTTAGATGGATTTCTTTTATGTGCAACATATTCGAAAGAATAGTCTACAAAAATTTGGTAGTATTTTGCACTTAGGGCTCAAGGAAAAATAGTAGTATAGTGTAACTCAAAATGATTGGGAGAGATGGGGTGTGAAAAGGCCCTCACCTAATTTAAAAATATTTCAATCCCATGATACATGGAACAAAAGTTATGCTTTCTTGAAACTTTTCATGAACAAAAATGACTATTTTTGCAAATTTTCAAAAATCATCACCATGGAAAAATGGATTGGAGATTTTTGAAAATGAGAAAGATTATTATGGAGGGAAACCAACAAAAATAGGTTTAGAAAAAAAATTAGGTACCATAGAGTCCAAGAAACATTTCATCAAAGTTTGGCATTTTTTGGACTAAGGATCTTAAGAGAAAGTCCCAACATAGTGCATCTCAAAATTATTGGGAGAGATGGAGTGAAAAATATAACATCTTCTAGCATAAACCCACCCACACTATTGCATTGGAACTGTTGGTTTAGTGCCAAAAAGTATGGAATGAAAATTATGCTTGCTTACAACTTTTCATTGAACACAAATGATTTTTTTTTAGCTTTCAAAAAAATTATCACCACTGACAAATGGATTAAGGATTTTAGAAATTGAGAGAGGTTATTATGGAGGAACCCTAGATGATCTTGTATTTTTAGAAAAAAAAATTGGGTGTCATGGATTTTAAGAAACTGCCTATCAATGTTTAAAAAAATTCCACTTAGGGATCTTAAGAGAAAACATTGACATAGTGTAGCTTGGAACGATTGAGAGAGATATTGTGAAAAACATGACCTTCTCTAGTATAAAAATATCCACATAGACATTTTTGTACTCTCGGATTAGTTCCATGAAACACAAAACATAAATTATATTTTCCTACAACTTTTCATTGAACAAAATTAACATATTTTGAACTTTTGAAAAGTTGTTTCCATGGATAAAAAGAGTATATATTTTTAGAAATAAGAGATTTTATTATTGGGGGATCCTAAATGACATTATAGAATAAAAAAAATTCATATGTGCCTTAGATTTCGAGAAACACTTTGTCAATGTTAGGAATTTTTTTTGTGCTTAGGGATCTTAAGAGAAAGTGTCAAATTAGTGCATCTTGGAATGATATAGAGAGATGGGTTACAAAATAATACCTCACCTACACCTGTATATGTTCACTATCAGTTTAGTCCCACAATGCATGCAACTTTTTATTGGACACTACATTTTTTGCAATTTTTAAAATATTATTTCCATAGAAAAGGATTATAGATTTTAAAAATTGAGAGAGGTTTTTAAGGATGGAACCTATGTGACCTTTTAGGTTCAAAAATAAAATTTGTAGCTGTCATGGATTCCAAGAAACTATCTGTTAAAGTTTGGTAGTTTTTCTCACTTAGGGTTGTTAAGAGAAAGTGTTGGCATAGTGCAACTTGAAATGATCAAGAGAGATGGGTGTATAAGAGGACATCACCTAGTGTAAACCCATCCAACTAAATTTTTTTCCACTATCATTTTAGTACCATGATGCACAAAAAAAATTATTCTTTGCTACAAATTTTCATTGGACATAAATGAAAGTTTCTATAACTTTCAGAAAATTATTTCGATGGATAAATATATTGAAGAGTTCAAAAATTTGGAGAGTTTATTATCGATGGGCACTTCTTTACCCTATAGGTTTAGACAAAAAATTATAAGTTCCATTAATTTGGAGAAAGAATATATCAAAGTTTGATAGTTTTTCACGCTTGCAACTCTTAAGAGAAAGCATCAACATAATGTACCTTGAAACAATCAAGAGAGATGGGGTGAAAATAGGGCCTCATCTAGCATATGCCCACCAACTCATACATCTTGGAACTATATATTTAGTCCCATGACTAAAAAATGTACGATTCTTGGCTACAACCTTTCAAACTCTTTAAAGACTATGCTACAATACCATAGAACAAAAAAATCAAGGGACTTGGGGAATGAACAAAGACCTTGGACCCTCAAACTAAATTTCCCACCTAAATATTTTCGAATAGTCATTATTCCCCATGAAACACAAAGAAAAAAATATTATTCTTTCCATATTTTCACTTCTATAAACTCACAATTTTTACAAGAATGCATTTTTTATTAGCATGGTAAAAAATGTGTTGAGTTGACCAAAATTGAGAGAGGTTTATTTTGAGGGATCCCATATCCACTTGTACAATAACATAATAGATTCATACATACAATGAGCTACCGAAACTACTCCATCATAATTTATTTATTTTTTCTCCAAGGTCTCTTATGAGACTATCTCACAATAGTGTACTCTGGAATGCTTAAGTGATTGGGGGAACAATCAGAAGTTTCCCAACCATTCACCTACCCTACTAGATGTGTTGGTGTAGTCAATTTTTTCCATGACAAAAAAAACACAAATTATGTTTTCCTTCCATATTTAAACCACTTTCAATTAACACTTTTTGAAAGAATGCATTCATTATTGACATGGTCAAAAAATATTGAGTTGACTAGAATTAAGAGAGGATAATATGGAGGGACACAAAAACTTAGCCAAACAACACCCACAAATAGAAGCTTATCAAAGCAACACTAGAGGTTGACACTAGTAACACTTACTAATAAAAATATATTGAAGCTAGTAAAAGCATCTTAACTTTTCAACCCTCACTAGTTGACATCAATGAAAACATTGACATAAGCTTGTTGACATCAATTACAACTACGCATACTTGCAACACTATGTAGGAATTCAAATAATTGTAGATTGTGTGTGGCCAAATGATGGTTATACAAAGATTTTTCTAAAGTATATATTAAGTGTGTACCCCCAATTTTTGTTAAGATCAAGGTAGGTAGGGAATATGGATGACTTGCATGAATAAATGGTTATGATGGATGGTTAATATGGAATGTCATGATAGGAGTTATAGGTATGGTGGAATGGATATGACAACTTTCCCCAAATTGAAAGGATCACATAGCTAGTCAGTTTACGTATGACACCCATGTTTTTTTTTTTCATATAGTACTTTCCCAAGGAGCCATACAAAGTGGTTTTCACCATTACACTGATTATTTGTTTACTATTTTTTTTTTTCTATTTTTTGGATTTTTTTTTATTTTGTAATTTTTTTATTTCAAACATTTTTGTATGACTTTTAAATAATTTTTCTTTAGGTATCACATACATAGACATATGATGCAGCTTATATATATGCTTTAGTCTGTTACTTCAATTTTGGTCACTTCTCCCAAACCCTTGTATTTTCTTGAAATTTCTTCTAAGTATAAGATTTGTTGGGATTTTTGTAAGTTTCATGAACTCCAGTGGTCACCGATAAGGTTATTATAACTTATTTTAATAATGACATCCTTATTAAGCCTTTGGTTGCTCCTTGGATTTTTTCCTTTTTGTGTTTTTTAATCATCAATGAAGTTAGTATAACCTCCTCCAATGTCAATATCTTAAGTGGAAGTCTTAAATTTCTATTTGTTTAAAAAATTTGTCAACTTGTGCTAATGTTTTCATAACCCTTTCAATTTTTTCTTATTAATGGAAAGCTAAGTCATGGAGAGAGGATTTATTTAATGTTGGGACTCACAAGAGGTTTGGAAACCATTTTTAGTCCCCAAAAAGGTTTCACAAACCTCTTCATTTCTCGATTATACTTGTGCCTTTATTAAAAATCATAAGTGGTAAAAGATGGTGACATTGTAACAATAGAATATTCTGACGGTTTTTCCATAACTTTCCCTAAGGATCGATATCAATGAAAGGGATAAATTTACTGAGCAAGCATAACCATACAAATGTGTAGAAAATTAATACAACAAGATATCATCATCAAATGTAGAAAAGAATTGTTCAAAGGGAAATTTTTCATATGTAAACTAGAACACACCATCAAAATATTAAATTTCTTATATTATATTCATATATATACTCGATATTACAAACATAGAGGATTAATACGAGGCTGTCTATTCCCTCTACCACTTCTTGTAGGTTCTTTATTTAAGCTGGTGAAAATAGGCTCTCTTTAGATTGAACAAAATGGGAAAATAATTGTAATTCCCTGCCAAGGAACCCCAGAGGATCTAACAAAACTAACTTAGCTAAAGGATAGAATAATTTTTTTTTTGAATGAAAACTAAAGCATTATTTGAAGCCAACTAACTTAATAAACCCAAAAGCACATGCAGAAATAATAAAGCTAAGTTAACCTCTAGGGTTTCTTAACGTTGTTACTTAACAGCTTATAAACATAAAGAAAATCTACATCTAATTTAAACTTATTCATAGCAATAAACATTAAAGAAGAAACTAACATAAACTAAAGATACATTCCATTTAATTCCACTAAACTAAACAACTAATTAGATTCATTTACTCTAAAAGACTAAGTTCATTTTAGATCCCACATCCAAATGTTCCTATGAAAAGAGATTAATTCTAGCATTACAAACCATGTGATTACATCATTAAAATTTCCAACATAAGTCATATAAAACCATTATATTTAAGTTACATCAAAACATCATGATTACATAATAGATACAACACCCAACTTCCAATTGTGTTCAAAATTACAATTACATTATAATCAACAATACAAGAATTTATGAAACATATCCTAATCTACTAGAAGACTACATCTAAGAGAAATGTTTGAAGAATGAAACAACTCCAATCCATGGAAGAACAGGTCCAAAATACCTGATGGAAGAAGGCATCTACCACCTGACCATGTGGGCCCATAGGAGCACCCCTATGCTAGGAGATAGACATATGTCCCACATTCACACAAATAAGGAATACACAATACAAGGTCTCACCCTACCTCCATAGAATAAGGAAAACAACAAGAACAAGGAAGGAGTTCACACCATGAGGAAAACTCCAAAAGGTCCATGTAACACAAACAAGACACTAGTGATCGCAAGGGGAGAGTGTTGTCACATAGATTGATATGGGTTATCCTTGTAGATCTTCATAGATGTTGACCCCCATCCTGGGTTGTCCTCAAAATTTCTCCCGACCCCTGACCCCCATACAAGACTCATGTGGAACCAACATACCTTTCATGGAGACAAGGTAGTTGGTCTTGCCATTCTAGGCAATCCCATTTCATCTTGAGCCTAAACGGGCACTCCAGCCATGAGTGGGGCATGGAATTATCTTGATTAATGTGATTAACTACCCAAACCCCCTAGTTCATTATTTAGGTTATCACTTATTATAACAACTCTTCCTATGGGTTATCCTAGCGATCACTTTAGGATCTTGGCCCCCATGGAGAGCCACTCCCCCTTACGACACTAAGCCTCCCCAAACCAACACCAAGCAACTGATACTACGACATGACCATCATTTAAGTGGGGTCCACATTAGAAATTATAACCACATTGCACCAAACTACCAAAACATTGATTCCCTCGAATGGACACATAGGATACATAGATGACTTGGCTTTACTTACATTAAACATTAATACAAAAAAAAGAATAAATTTCAAATGACACTAAATAAAGTACAAAACACATAATGACATTGTAAATCATGACATCACATAATCATTCAATATTTATTTATTATTTATAACATTATATTCACTAACATCTTCAAACTATAATTAACTTACTTTAATTAAATTTTATTTATTAAGTTTCTTCCAAACACAAACCAATTAAATAATATAACAATTTAAATAAGTTAATTAACAATATTCATTACCAAACTTAATTTAATTAATTAATTTCAATTTACTAAATCTAAACCACATAATTACCCAATTAAATAATTATAACAAAAAATAGCATTATTTATCATAAAGCTATATATGATATATATATATATATATATATATATATATATATATATATATATATATATATATATATATATATGTTTCCAGAATACTAAAATTTTAATTTCCCAAATTAAGACATAATTGGAGTTTATATGCACCCCAAACCATATAGTAAAAATAATGTTCAAGGCCACAAACCCTAATATAAAATTAAACATTATATAAATATGAAAAACTAAAGTTCAAACTTAAATTCTATTGGTTGTCCACCAACCTAAAAATAGGAGTGGTTGCCACTAGTTTATATGCAGTTTCAAATTGACAAAATGGGTAGTGCTAGTTTTTGGATATATTTTTCCTACTTAAGTGGCGCACCTTATATAAAAAGTTTAGAAAAACTTAGTTCATAGAAAAAGTGTTATTAGCAATGAAATCAAACTTTTTTTATTGGCAGGTACAGGCAACAAAAAATGAAAAGAAAGAAAATATATAAAGGAGAAATTTAAGAAACATAAGGCAACAAACATACACCAAGATAAATTGTCTGGGTGCACAAGGGTTGATGAATGAACAATCCATGAATAATTATGATTTCCAACACAAGTGAAACTAGGTAAGGAGGATGCAGAGAAAAGTTTAAATATATATATAAACACAAAGTACCAGAAGATAAATATATTTTCCTTTACACCATTAACTTGAATCCCATATTGTCACTTAGAAATATAATACAAGAAGCACACAAAGAATGATTTTATTCTACAAAATTAATGCAGGAGAATTAAAACACCTACCTCAAACTTGCAATTAATTTTGGATGAATGAAGAAGTCCCTGGAATCCAAGCAGTCACACTCCCCCATAATCCTCAGCCTATCACCATTTTCATTTTGACCAAAATACCAAAACCAAAAACCCCAGAAAATGAAGAAGGCCCCCCACTAAAGATTGCCACTCAGAGAAAAAAGTAAAAATTCTCCACAACCACCCTCAACCAACCAATCATTATACTATAAAAAAGTTTAATAACAACCAAAAGGTCAAATTAATTAATTAATTACATTATGTAGTTTATATAAATAATTTTTCTTAAAACATTATAAATATAATTTAATTATTTTCTTGATTTACATAATCCATGTAATTTGAACATTAAAATTAATTAAACTATATAGTTATTAAACATAAAAATAATTTCATACAGGGATTAAATTATTATTTATTAATAAAAAAAATCATAGAATTAAAACTTAATTAACCACAATATGATAGACATAAAAAGGAAAAAACCATAACATGAACACAAAATGCTCAATCAGGATTATTGGATCTGCCTAAATGGCCATCTGATCGGGTATATACAAGCTAGGCTCATCTTTCTAATATCAAGAAAAAGGGTTAAGGTTAGGGAAATAGGCCAATATGTTATCTCCCACAACCTCTGTCAGAATTGAGCAGACACATGCTTAGACCTGTGGGACTAGGTGGAGTTAATTCCCTCTACCTACAACCGTACATCATAGATGAATGCGTAAATAATATGATATGTAAACATGTACAAACACTGGTGAAGGTAAATCGTGACATCTCATGTATCCCCAAATGGAGTGATGAGACATCATCCTCTCTCACCACAATCAAGATCAAACACATAAGACATAATACATCATATCTCATAATCTAATTAAAAGTGTTGGTACCAAGGTTAGTATCCATAAGTAACAGATCAAAACGGAAACATAATCATTAACATAACATATAGATTACTCATAACATTATCTCATAAAATAAACCATCATCATAACATAAGCATCATCAAAATCATATGTAACTAAATAGTCATCATTAGCCTATCTAAATAGAGTCAATGTCCAAAACATGGAGGGGTATCACAATAATCCTATATCATTTTGTTCCAATCCCATACGAATGAGAGCCACTGCCTCCTCTATAATGTCATTCTAAATTGTGGTAGTAATACATGTAGGGTCACCTATAAAGTTGGTTGTGGGAAATGTGTTCAATCCTCTAATGGCCACCCTCACTTTGATTAGGTACTCTAGTTGAACTAGACGCTTCACCACCATTATTCCCTAGTCGTGCTTCCCTAAAATGTGAACCACATTATAAACAAAGCATTCAAGGAGATCAACATTATGAACATGGACATGACTCAAAAACTTCTCTTCAATAATCTTTCAAAGAACACCTTCTTTGAAATCACTCTGGAATGTGAATACATCCCTTAGTCGGTTTGTCAATAACCTATGAAATGAATTACACTTTTTGTCATGAATCATGAAAAAGTAATTTCTAGAGGAAGAATCACTCTCAGTGCTTACCATCTCTAAGAATTCCAATCAAATTATGAGAATTTCAAAGGTCATTTTCATTTAATTTAAAGAAATTAAGTGGAATATATGAGCTCAAGATTTACTTGGGACTAGATGATGCAAGGATAGCGATATGGCTTGTGGATTAAATGTCAATGTGAAAATATATGGTATAAACCTTAGCTTGGCTATGTGAAATTTCAAGTGGCCCTTCATTTGGATGATCCACATGTATAAGATTACAAGGATACACATTTTCCATTTTATATAGGCTTTGGGAATTACACCATTTACATGTATGTCTAGCTAGAGGTCAATATTTCAAGCAAAAAATGCTTCAACTTACTGTCAAAATCATATCGAAAG
Organism: Sequoia sempervirens; assembly: GCA_007258455.2. Classification (NCBI taxonomy): domain Eukaryota; kingdom Viridiplantae; phylum Streptophyta; class Pinopsida; order Cupressales; family Cupressaceae; genus Sequoia; species Sequoia sempervirens. The sequence continues at coordinate 1,006,495,966 of VDFB02281492.1, read as the reverse complement.
AGGAAATGTAATGATGATTATTCCTAATCATTAATATTCTTCATTTATCAGCTCCTCTAAGTGGGAAATCAGTTGTGAAGAAACCACTACTTGATCCAATGACCATTACTTTAACCACCAAGATCCAAGATTAGGGATTTCTTATCAAATCTAATTTAAAGAATACTTCAGAAAGTGTCTGAACTTATTTCAATGTGAGCTACAATGTAATAGAGGGAAGAAGGAACAATTTTTGAGTTGTATCTATGATTTCAAATTATTCTTAATCTTTGAATTAAGAGTTATGCATATAGTGTTTTATCGAATAAGTTTGTTGGATGAAAACAATAGCTGAGATCTATTCTCTATGTGGAATGATTTCTTGATATTATGTTCATTTATTTTTGATTAAGATCAATTCTTTAGTGTTATATTCATTCACTATTATTGTCTTAAGTCTTTGTTCTTAATTTTTAATGAGATCTTTTAGCCTGTCATAGTGATTTCATATTTATGGATTAGTGTTTGATTTCCCTTCTCTGATTTCTAGTCAAAAGTGTACTTCATAAAAGATAGTAATTATCGAAAGGGAGTTGTACCTCGATAATAATTCAAAGGAAAATCATAAATGAAATTGTGATCTTTTGAAAGATGGTAAAATTTTCATTTACAATTTGGGCTATGGAGTTTTTATAAAGTTATAATAAGGCCAATTCAATCACTAACATATTTTTGGTGACTTCACTAGGGATCATCAAGTAGAATTTTTGATGGGTTGCCCCTTGGTCATGCAGCAAAATGGTGCTTCCACATGAGAATGTCTTCCCTGTATTAAAACTAGATATAGATTCGATGCAAGCTAAATAGGATGATATCATTTCTGTGTTGAAAACCCTCACCTGGAGATAGAGAAGGAATGCTAAAGACTACATGAGATCAAAATTCGTACTTGAAAAAGAAGAAGAAGAACGAGCTCAGTGACCATTGAGAAGGGTAGTGGAACAACCTCTAAGACTAGAATTTGTGTACTATGATAACCCACCTTCTCGTCCAAATCAATGTCCAAATCCTCCTCCAACTCAACCCTCGCCTAGAAATTGACTTGAAGGTGTCACTTTCCCTTTACTCCTTAAAAGGAGTTGGTGACTCTGAAACTTTATGGCTTTTGTTGTTTCAAATTCTTGGAGAAACCATTTTGGACGTGTAGCCATACATCAATACAATGACTTACCATGTGGCTCAAGAAAGAACTTCCAAAAAAATTTTGGCAAAAATTTACAAGATCTTGAGGAACATATTTTTTCCTTGACTATCGTGAGTGGGATCCTAGGAATTCAAGAAGAGGATGTTTTGTGGTATTTTTTGTTGATAGCCTTACTGAAAGAACAAAAGAATGGTTAAGGAATCTAGAAAGAGGGTGTATAAATAGCTAGGTTATTTTAGAGAAAAAATTTCTTGGTCATTTCAAATATGTGGTTGATATTGCTACATTGCTATGCCAGTTTTTCAAGATTGTAAAAAAGGAAAAGGAATCTATTTGTGACTTCATTGGTAATTTCAACTAGGACCTTCAACGAATTCCTTCACCTGAACAACCAAGTAATAAAATTCAATTCCCTATATTTATATCTACTCTACACCTTGTAGTCCAATTCATTTTAAAAAGAGACAAAGTCTATGGGATTGAACAAGTGTAATTTGAGGCAGTCAATATTGAGGATGATCTAATAACATATGGTGTATGTAAGTGGGATTGTGTTAAGGAACCTATTCTAGTTTGTGAAACACCAAAATGTAGGTTTTTGAGATCTCAATATACATTAAATCATTCTTACCCTATCGTCAAGAATTCAAACCTCACAGTTTTTAGTCCTACACATTTTGGGAAACATAAAAGGATAAGTGAGCAAAGTGAAAATAAAATATGGAATGCTCAAGCGTATAGTCTGGATTCTAATGGAACAGAAGAATACTCCAGTTCATCAAGTGAAGAAGAAGATTTATCTCCATAGGTGAGACAAAGTTTTGCAACACAATATCTTTTCTCTAATACCTTTGTTCAAATTTTTATGGAAGATATCAGTTACCAAACTCCTTATGTATTCTTGAATATGAGGTATTTACTTTTGAAGATATTAGTATAGAATCTTCAGACATAATGAGTAAAGAGGATGATAATTCATCCATTGAAAATGGAGCTACCACAGGGTTCACATGTATTAAACAACCCACCAGTATGCAATCTACTTCAGAGGCATGGGATACTACTCTTTCTCAAGAATGGTGTAGTGAGGATGACCTCCATGATAAAGAGAAATATAAAGTGAAGTGGTGTAGTCTTTCAAATCCTCTATTCACTCTTGATGAATCCTATGAAGTAAGAAGCAACCCCATTTTTGAATGCTTAGATTTTTTCCTTTACAATGATATGGTAAGGGAAGGTATCTGTTGTAAGGATGTGGATAGCGAAAGGAATTGTAAACCAATGAAAAAAAGGATCACATACGAACTGAATGACACTAGTACAAAAACAACAATATATGACTAAATAAACTACAAAAAATTGAATATAAATGACTAATTTTGGTCATGTGACCATTAGTAGTTTATTTCTAGTCATTTATAATGCAACTAAATTTATGGCTGGGTATGTACAGGATCATCATGGAAAAAATAGGCCCTTAAGTGCCAAAAAAATAAGAAAAATCAGAGTTAGGAAACTTGACGTAAAAAATTGAATAAGTTATCTATATTATTTAAAAAATATGTAAGAATATAATCTGTAGAAAATTGAATGTAGTTTCTAAACTACTAGGTTTTTTTTAAAAAATCTATTTGGTGAAAATTTGAAATTTCAATGAGTACTTAAATTTCGGAAAAGTAAGAAGTAGGTGTCTGTCTGACCACCCTAACCACAATAAAATGATAATATTTTTTTATAAGATTTTCTATATAATTAGAGGACTCATGTCCTGATGTGATGGATATTTTTTTGTAATTTTTTTCCAAGTAACAATTAATTATTATTTTTTTATTACAACTTAAAAAAAGTATAAAAAACTCGTATCTCTCGACCACCTTAACTTGGTCAAAACTTCATGAATTTTTATTTTTTTTAATCCTATAGTATGTGAAGCATAGAATGTGACGCATGTTTTGGATTAAAAAAATGTGATACCGTTTGAAAGCTATAGATGTTTTTCTATCAGTCTATCAATCAGGACTTTATTCATAATTTGAATAGAAAATGAATAATAATTAATTATTAAATTCAAGGTAAACCATAATTTATATTGGTGGAAAGCTGAGAATCTCCTTTAAAAACCCTTTTTGTTTTATCAATTTTGGGTAAAAAAAAAGTCGTCAGCCACATACCCATCATGTTGCCACTTTTTGGCGCATCATGATCCTACACATAACCGACTTAACTATTTTAGTCATTTATCTATTGGTCATTGATTTGGTCATTGATTTAGTCATTGATTTAGTCATTTATTTAGTCGTTAATTTAGTCATTGATTTTTGTTAACTGGTCATTTATTTAGTGATGGTAGTGATTTATTTAGTCATATATTTAGTCATTGATTGTTGTTAACTGGTCATTTATTTAGTCATGGTAGTCATTTATTTAGTCATTACTTTAGTCACATATTTAGTCATTAATCTAGTCGTATATTTAGTCATTACTTTAGTGATATATTTAGCCATTATTTTAGTCATGGTAGTCATAAATTTAGTCATTGTAGTCATATATTTAGTCATTGTAGTCATATATATTTGGTCATTGTATTCATTTATTTTAGTCATAGTAGTCATTTATTTAGTCATGGTTTAGTCATTTATTTGAGTGAATCAATGATTCAAGTTATAAATCAAATCTAACTTAATTAATTCCCACAAATTTATGCATATAAACTTCAAATATCATAGATATTCAAATCTTTTTTTTTGTATTGGATTAACATGAAAAAAAATATACAATCAACAAACAACTTTATGCATATAAAGCTCAAATATAATAGATATTCAAAAAAAAAATTGTATTGCATGAAAAAAAATATACAAACAACAAACAACTGCATAACCAAAGGAATTACAAATAGCATTCAGTTGCATAAACAAATCCTTCACTGCGCTCTTGGTTTCCATGGAAGACAAATCCAAGATACGATACAAATGCTACAAACATTGAAGGGAGAAAAGACATGAAAATACATCCAAGAAACAAGATCTAAGAAATATGTCCTTCAATACACTATTGGTTTCCATGGAAGACAAATCCATGATATGATACAAATGCTACAAACATTGAAGGGAGAAAAGACATGAAAATATATAGTAAATGTAGTTATATTATTTGTGGTGCATATATTGCCCGATTCAGAGTAGCCTTGCCCTCCCATTCTAGTCGACAACCCTTGAGAGAAGATTGGAAGGATTCAAATGAGAAGGATGGAAACTTCCTATCTAAAAATCTCATTGGTCATGGTCGGGTGAAAGTAAAAGTGCATGTTCACCTCTCCAATTTGACAAGCTACAACCTGAAAATGATATTTCAACCAGGGTTTTAGAATATGTTTATTACAATGAAAATACAACCAAGATTTAATAATGAGCATATTTAGATTTTTACAATATGGCATCGTTTACCTATTTCAATAGTTATGTGAGATTTCATATGACAACGAAGATGATAAGAACACTTAAATATTTCTTAGGACAACAAAGATGATAAGAACACTTAATTTTTTCTTAGGACAATGGAGATGATAAGAATACTGCCTTAAATATCCATCAAAATCTCAGCTGAAAATTTAATTATGGTGAACTATGTCAACAAATATAATATGGAAACAATAAATTCTTTAACCATGAAAGCATGGTGACATCAAATAAGGTCTTATCACCTGGTATAGGCAATTGTCGTCTTTTCCTCAAATACATGCATCCTTTGAATTACTGCTGCTCGAATTTTGTTCTAATAAAATAACCTCATGCTTGTTATGGAATTAGTATTCTCAAGTTTTGAACCCTCTACGATATTGCTTTAAACTATTAACTTGAGAATAAAGGATACAAAGAATACATTGGTAGATGCTATGCACTGAAGCAGAGATTGCTTTCCACTGCCACCTATAAGATGATCATTGGTGTACTTCCATTATGAATTTTATATCATTAATGCAGGATTTGTAAGATTGTAGTTCAGTACTAGGAAAATATAGTTCTTATATAAGTCATACATTAGACCTACTATTCTACAACAACAAAATCAAAACATGTCATACAAAAGTACCTTTTCCAGTAAATATGATTCAACAATTTCCATCCTCATTGATGATTTCCCAATGCTTGCTACAATTGCATCTTCCCATAAATCAAACACACTTGTATTCCTTACATTATGCCCTGCTGTAGAAAGTAGCATTGCATCTACTGCAATAACATAGCACAAGAAAAATCAATTTAAGAAGACAAAATCCTAGTGTAGATAAAAAACATTGAATGCAAAATTAAAAAAAAAAAAAAGAATAGAGAAAATTGGCAATATTTTAAAAGATGTATATATTTTCTCAAGAAGTAAAAAAGATGAAATAATGGTTCTATAAAGAAAGTCAATCAATTGTATGTGGTAAGGAAGGATAAGGAAATATATGAAGGTATTTATGGATGTGTTTGCATTAATTATAGGAATCTAGAATTTTGATTAAGATCTCATCATCTTGAGATTGACACAAAGGAGAGGGAAAACAAAAAATCGATAAGAGACTTTATGCTTTCTATGCAAGTAAGGATAAGTCAGTAGACACATAATTTTGTATTGTTTTATACATCCATATATTAGCTTATATTTGGCAGCAACTATTTAAAATGGACTATGCGTAATGTCTGGTACATAGAGCTTAACATGCTAGAAGAGAGATATGAAAGCACCTATCCAATGCCTTTAGCACTGTAATGACATGGAATCTTTGACACAAATTGCAGAACTACCTTACAGGAGCAGCCATGATTTTTCCTTCCCAAAGTAATTATTTCCCATCCTAGCTAAATCAACCAAAGTACGCATGTTATATGTAAGAAGAAGGAATCTCATTTCTATTTATCTCATTTTTATTCAGATTTCCTTCATATATTTTTGGATTTTGAACACTAACAGGTTCATTTGAAGTCTTATAGCTCTTGATTAAACCACTTTCATCAACCATATTGAGTGTTGAAACCTCAATCACTAGAATCACTGGAGGCCCAATTCTTTGTTTCATTGTCAATTTTAAGACTTTAGTGGTATGAATTGTTTCCCCAGTTGCCATTCCCACCTACATAAATAGGAAGAGTTACTAATAAATATACCACTTAACATCATGCATGCCTAAGAGGAGGTATCCATTTGACAACATGTAAAAAGTCATTTTTCCTCTAGTCACATGCTGAATAACATAATGCACATGCAACTTGACTTACATGTGGAGCTCCAATAGAAAGTTCAAAATTGAATCTCTTGATCAACATTGCGGTTGTTCTAACTTTCTGCAAATATAACACCAAAAATGTTCCCGAAAAATGATGATGCGCTCAACAGGTTAAAAGAGCTAGTAATGTCACAAATAAGATCAAAAGAGCTAATAATGCCACAAAAAAGGTCAAAAGTACCGTGAATGAATTGAGACTTGGTAGTAATGTTGATAACATTTAATAACTTTGAGACCAATGCACAAAGGATTTAAGATATTACAACAAAATACATAGAAGCTAACAAAGTGGTGATATGCTCTTGATTTAACAAATTGGACATCAATACTGAAACCACATAGATAGAAGTAGGAAGAATATGCTTTAAAAAAAGAAGCAATTTCTACATGCATATGCAACCATTTGTATATATGAAGGGTGAAGAACAATAATGTGTATACCTATCATCAAAATATGAGGCTAAAATCACCAAGAACCAATTGAGAGAAATTCAGAAAAAGACCAATATCCACTAGCCTTGTGGTGATAAGTAAATGGTGACAAGGAAGAAACAAAGGCTTCCTTACTTCAAGTATAAGTCACAGAGTCACATTTTCATAAATGAAGAAGAGAACAAAAACAAAAATTACATTTTTCAAATTTCCACAATAATACATTTTTAGTTTTCAGTTTTCTTGATTTCATAATATCATTTCCTTATAATACCAACTTTATATTTTGGGTCTATCTTCTAGACCCCTCTTTTGGTTGAAGAAGTTCTACGATATCAAAAATATCTTCTACCCTCAAGAAGGATCTAGAAGATAGACCCAAATATTAGTATTATAAGGAAATTCCATATTGAAATAAAGGAAAACAAAAACAAAAAGACAAAATTTGCATATACAACAACAAAGAATAAATATAATGGATGGAATTATTCAATTAATCATGTGAGTAAACAAGCTACCTAGCTATCCCTAAAACTCTTATTTCATCTAATAATTGCATTAGGCATAACTATCAGGGTCCTAAGGTGTTTAGATACTCTCCAAAAGTAAAATGTTTCTTCAACTCACCTCAAATGTAGAAAACATATCGCCAACACATTTTTGAGGCCCCCCTCCAAATGGTAGATAACTGCAACATGGAATCAAATGTAGGTCATAATTACAAATTAAAGTGTGTCAAACATTTAGAACTTGATAAAGAAAACTCCAATGCTAATGATAAATTCATCAGTAATATGTTTTAATCCACCTCTCAATTTATTAGTGGATTGAAAAAATTTAATTAAGCTTCCAACATAATTATTGTTCTATGTAAAACTGCAAAGAACATGTGTTGTATTCACAAGGCTCACAAACAATCACAATGTTCTACAAGCCCAAACCATGACTCATAAAACTCTAAACTTAAAATTTTTCAACAATAAACTTAGGGGATAATAATAAGACTTAATTAACTGCAAATACTTAAGACAAGTGTAGATCACCTCATATTTCAATCGCCACCAAAGATAGTTGATTTTTCCTCCCTTTCCAATGATAACATAAAAATCTCAATACTAGCCACCACATGCCAGAAAGGAAGGCAATGTGAACAAGCATAAATAGAAGCATCATGAACTAGAAGAGAGCTATTAAAAATACATGTTTTATCCACAAAAGAAAGGAATTGTCCATCAAAATCAAGCATACACTAATAGAGTAAGAGTCTTAAAGTCCCTCATCTATATGATGCAATTGGGTAAATGAGATAGCGAGCTATAGCTAGAGGCAAAGAGGCTTAAGTTGAAGGCGGATAAGCTAAATTTTAACATCAAGAAGAATATGTGGCATAACAGTCCATCATCCATAAATGTGAAATGATAGCACCACAATGTTGATGGGATTTGATTGCTAATACAAGCTTGGGTGCATTATTGAACCCCTATGGAGTTAGATCACTTTATCCCTTTTTGTAGTTTGAAATGCTAGGATGATTCTGATGTAAAAAAGTCATCTTGTGCATGTATAGAAAGACTAAAAAAAACTGAGGGAACAAATAAAAGTAACCCAATATAAAGATTGTTAGTTATCTAAATTTAAGTGCATCTTTAAAAATAGAAATTATTAGACAAAGTCAAGCCACATATTTGCATATTTCCCTCCTAGAAGTATTTGTATCATAACAATAAACTTAACAATCATGATGACCAGGTGTCCTAGTGGAGTGGGAAGACTAGTTCCAAGTCATCAAATCCAAGCATGTAATAAATAGATTTCAACTTTCTTCATGCATATGTTGTAAAAGGTCCTATGTTTATAGAGTACACAATGAAATATGTTCAAAATGAGAATTTTTTTCCAATTTGTTTCCAATAACACAAAATAAAAGGCTTATATATATAAAGTACAAAATGAGATAAGTTGAATTTAAGCATTTTTTGCCAATTTGTTTCCAATAACATAGAAGAAAAGGTTCATGTCAAGAGCAGTCATCTTAAAATTTAATTAAAAGAAAAATTCACAAAAACATATGGAAAAGAAAGCACTTCTGATTGATAATAAAAACCTTTTCTCACCTCAACAGATTGACAAAAAAAAATTTAACTAGCTAAACTCAAAAGGAAATAAAAAATTGTCGACAATCCTAACTAAATTAGTTATATTTGTTATTTCTTATTGTCAACCCTCCAAATGAAGTGAGTTAAAAACACAAAGAACAACACATCAAAATAAAATGACCCTTGTGGTGAATATACATGCACAACATAAAATCAATGTAATTTTTCTTGAAAGTACTCAACTGAACCTTCTAATCCCAAAGAAAAACTAAAAACTCATTTGAACATAAGAAGACTTATGGCCCTAGTTACGCCTGCACTTCATCAATGCATAGACAATACATGAAAATATCCCTCTATGAAATGTGGTCCATGGATTGCAATATTGCAGGATATGCACAAAATGGATTTGTTGTAAAGGCTTTAGAAAATTTCAAGCAAATGCAATTTGTAGGTGTAAAGCCATATTCCACAACATTTGGTAGCATACTCCCTGTAATAAAATGGGAGCTTTGGACAGGGTATGTACATCCATCAAAGCATAACAAAAGGTGGATTTCTATTAGATATTATGGTTGGAAATGCTTTGGTAGATATGCATGCAAAATGTGCAAGCATAGGTAAGGCACATGAATTGTTTGATAGAATGCCTCAAAGAGATGCCATCTCATGGAATGCAATGATTGCAGGTTTTTCAAAAAAAAATTATTGAAAAGGCTTTCAAAACTTTCAAACGAATGCAATTGGCAGGTATAAAGCCAATTTTTTTGCTAGAGTCCTTCCTGCCTATTCCAAAATGGGAGCTTTGGGATGGGCTATGAACATGCACCAAAGCATAATGGTAGGGGAATTTTTTGTCAGATATTGTAGTTGGATATACTCTGGTAGACATATATGCAAGATGTGGAATCGTAGAAAAAACACTTGAATTGTTTGATAGAATGCCTCAAAGAGATGTCATCTCATGGAATGAAATGATTGATTACAGAATGTGCACAAAATGGATTTTGTAAGGAACCTCTCAAAATATTTGAATTAATGAAGCACTCTAGAACACATCTTAACATTCTATTTTCAATGGAATTGGGGAGGCTATTTAAACTTTTACACCCTTCTATGTTCAAGTACTGCAGTTGTGATAGGTTGCTAATGAATCAGGGAGGCTATTTAAATCTATACACCCTACCATATTCAAGTGTTGCAGTTGTGACAAGTTGCCAATGGAATCAAGGAGCTTATTTAAATGTCCACCCTTCTATGTTCAAGTGTTGCAGCTATGACAAGTTGCCAAACGAATCAGAGAGCTTATTTAAACTTACACACTCTTTTGTGTTCAAGTGTTGTAGATGTGACATCTATTATGTTTCTGCTTGGATGTGGTCACATAAATCTTTCTATATATTCTAAGGGGAATTCTTTGTTTTCTTTGAAGACTTACATAATAAATCAAATAATTTTTTTCCTTCAAATTTTCTAATTATCTTCATTCCATTCACTAAATTACCAATTTCCAACACTAAATTCTCAATTTCCAATCACCTTATCTTTTCTTCAAGATTTCAGCTATAAGATTTGATCCAATTCTTAATGCATAGTTGAATTATTGTCAATAATAATAATAATATTTTTTAAATTCATAAATTAAAAAAGTATTCTATAAATAAAATTACCCTCGAATTTCAATTTTGAACAGAAGCGCTTAATCTTTAATGCCTATGACAGAAAACAACAATTTTCCATGTTAGTATTGAAATTACTCCATCTGAAGTTTACCCTAGGCCTTCTATTTGACATATGAACTCCCATTCACTACCATATTTTAAACAATTAAATTTACTTCTTCCCACCTAAAAGGCTTGTTGTTTTAAGATGTTTGGAAACTACATATCACCTTCTCAAGTGTCTAGGAATTGATAAACATACTCTACAAAGGAAAATCGGTCACATGAACAAGTAGACAATAATATCTCCAAGACAAATAACTAATATTTCCTTCACAAGTTCCAATTGCTTAGAACTCGTGATTGCATGTAATCAAATTGACATACATCTGGATATGATGCATACACAAAAAGGGAACAAATTACAGACTAACCAAACAAGGTAAGACATAGTGCAATTAACCTTCACCCATTTCCTAAATTGCAATTGAACACAACCTAGCTTTCTTAGAGTAATGAATAACCATTTAAAAAAATTGAAATCAAAGGAAGCGATTCAAAAAAAAAAACAATATTTAATGGACCTAGAAATCACTACCAATATATAAGATATCCTGCTAAATATGCAAGCCATCTCTTATACCAATCAAATTACCTCAATGTTACAAAATTTATATAAAGAAGTTATAATTTAAGAATTAAGAGAACTTTTTCAATAGAATGGAGTTTTTTGAGTTGTAATTGTGTTCATTTTTGGATCAATATTTCAAATCATATTCATAATTCATCATCAAAATAAGAAACAGTTAGAGATTATAGAATTTAATCCAAAATATTGATGTAAAAATAACATAGTTACAATCGAGAAATCTCAAAACACTATTATCATGGACTAAAAATGGAATGTTAATAACATAAATTATAGTTTGAAACTATACCAAACTAACAAACTTCAACCAAGCAATTCAAACTTTAGTTCTAAGAAGCGTGAGTAACTAGAAACCTTCTCCTAACTTATATCAAATTGGTGACTTCCAAAGATGTGGGAATTGAAATCCAAGAGATTTGTCTTCTATCTAGGATTATTATTGCCAGTCCTCAATTTGACTCATAGTTTAAAACCCAAATTCATACAGAATAACCCTTAACCAAGAAGTTCAAATTCTTTGAAACACCCATTTCCAATGTACCTAATAAATTTGCAAGCAAGAGAACCAATTACATCTGAAATAACCAGCAATACTTTCTTAGACCCACTTAGCTTAGATGAAATGCAACTAGACAAGGATTTTCCAATTAAACTAAACTGTTGGATGATTGATTTGTTTTTATAACAAGTAGTTGATGTACACATTACCAATAATGTATAGGTTTAGCATATCTATATACCTACTTCCTCTTGTTTTTTAATATGATCCCCAGTTATGATTCTCGTTTCCTTACTTATTCCATGCCTAATTCCATCTCTATAATAAACAAGTTCTTTTCATCTTCCAGCAAAATGGTAGAATGGTTTTTTAAGTTCCTAGATTTTATGTCTCACTACCCATTCATCAAAATTTAAGTCATGTAATCCATTACAAAAGAAGAGTTCTAACAGTGTCCCCTAATCCTTGTTCTAAAAAAGGCTACAACCCAATAATACAATACTAATAAGACTAAGGAATTTCCAAAAAAGACAGTTTGATGCACAAATGACTATGCCTGCATCCATAATGTAATCTTCATAAACATGTACAGACCTCAACATAGTGTTAAACTCAAACAAAGCAACATTACAAAGTGCAAAGAGTGTGATCAGATAGAACTAATGCAAAATTCCATCATTCTGGAACTCAAACCAATAGGGAATACTTCGTCCTCATTTCACTCTCTGTTAGAAATAATTAATGTATGAGTAAAACAAAAAATAAGAAAAAGGGCATCAGGTCTCCAAGGT